>JASVEL010008385.1:0-110082 GCA_032618575.1 Nicotiana noctiflora | reverse complement strand
TACCACAAATAACCTATACAGATATATGTGCAATAACATGAAAGTACACAAATTTAAGCAGTAAAAAGGGGGGACATGTTGTGGGGTACCACCATCTAAATACAGAAATCGTCGATAAAGAAGTGAAGCTGAAAAATAACATCTGATAAGGAAAGCACATGAAGTCTCTACATATGAACATTCAGTCTATACTCCATTGCGGTGCGCAACCCGATCCTCAACAGATATCACAGTTACGACGTGCAACCCGATCCTTAATATTCATCAAAACTATCTCCGTTGTGGCGTGCAACCCGATCCTCAACATTTACTACCAAGAACTGGCCCAAATAACGTTCGAAACTCAAATGCGAGGGGAGTAACAACTATTACAAGGAAATCCCGGTAAGGGAATACAATTAATAAGTCAATCATCCCAGCAAGGGAGAATGCAATAAATACATAGGTCCCGGCAAGGGACCAATCGCTACGCGATCCATTTTACCTATTCCTCGAGTATAATTTCTAGTCTGAGCCAATGCTCTACAAGCCAAACCAATCACAAACCTTCCTCAACTATTCACATTATATTATGCTCATCAACCAAAGCAAGAAAGATGTGCCATTAAATATGAATACAACACATATAAGATTCACGATTCATGCTAGACTCCGGTGCATAGATAACCATCACCATGCCTATATACCGTACTCCACATTTAGCAAGTAGTAAATAACAATCTAATCCTAATCCATCAAGCCAAAGTTAGAACAAACACTTACCTCGGTTTGAAAATACCAATCAAGGCTCCAAAATCGATTTTCCTTTATAATCAGACTCCAAAACAATGATATATAGGCACAATTTAATTCAATAATATCAATAAGAGCTCAAAAACATAATCCCATATTCTAGAACTGAAATTCCTATCATTCTTCCAAAAATATCAAAATCCATTACCGGGCCCACATCGTCCAAATACGAGGCTCGGACCAAACCCAATCACCCATAACCCCAAGAGTTTGAATATATAATTTGTTTTAAGATTCGACCCTAAATTGAGGTAGAATCACCCAAAATTCTCAAAACCCTAGTTCTACCTACTTCCCCCAATTTACACCCTAAATTACATATTTTAGGTTTAGGAATTCAAGTGGTTTTGATGAAAAATGAGGAAAACGAGTTAAATAATACTTACCCAAGGGAATTTGGTGAAGAAGAGCTTTATAATTGCCTATGTGCTGTTGGAGAAGAGAGAGTTTGAGAAATGGGATGAAAATTCCGTAAGTGTTCTATTTTTAAGCTTTAAAAATAACTGGGCAAAATTGTCCTTTGTGATCGCAGAAGAGGGGATGTGATCTCATAGGGTTAGGTTGGATGTGCTCTGCGATCGCAGAAGTCATATTGCGATCACATAAAGTAAAATAAGGGGGCTGAATTCTTACAGTTCGATCGCGAAAGCTATAATGCGATCGCATAGAAGGATTTCTGTACCTTGGCAATTTGCTCTATGCGATCGCAGCCTATCCTATGCGATCACTTAGAAGGAACAACTGGGCTACTGGCAATAGCAATTTTGCTGCATTTTCTAAGGTCCAAACATCCCGAATCACCTCCGAACTCCTAACCTAACACATACAGTAACTCAACAACCTCGTACGAACTTAACCGAGCGATCAAATTGCCAAAATACATAAATATCTGAGAATCAAACCCCAAAACTCATGATTTTTATTTCAAAGTTCATATACTTCCAACTTTAGCTATTTAGGTCCGAAACGCGTCAAACAACGTTCGATTTCGACCAAATTTCACAGAAAGTGCTTAACACATATTTAAGACCTATACCAAGCGTCGGAACCAAAATACGAGCCCAGTACCTATATTTTCTAACTCATTTTTATTTCTATTTTTCCTTAATAATTTCAGAAAATAATTTAAGAGAAAAATTCTTTTACTTGAGTTCTGGACCTCGGATTTCGACTTCGGGCACATGCCCGAGTCCCATATATTTCTACGGATCTCGCAGGACCGTCATATCACGGGTCCGAGTCTATTTACCCAAAATATTGACCAAAGATAACTATATCAATATTAATATCATAATTCTTCAAAGTTTTTACAGAATTCATATATTTTAACATAAAAACTTTTCGGCTTTGCGCTCGGACTGCACACACAAATCGAGACAACTAAAAGTGAGGTTTCCAAGGCCTCGAAAGTGCGGAAAAAAGGAAAAAATAAGGTGATAACCCTTTGGGTCATCACAATATATTATAATCGATTTGAGTGAGTGTGAGGATTAAAGCACGAAGAGTGATTTCACATACTTGATTTCTTATTATCATTTATCATACGATGTATGGAAGAGAGTAAAAATACAAAGGGCGGTGTCCTGCCATTTCATTTATCATATCATTATCATATGGTGAGGTTGAGAGTAAAAACGTGAAGGGATGCCATACCATTTTTGGTTCTATTGCTTTATTTGATTTTCAGATTTTGTGATCATTTATTTTGGAAGGACTTTACTTCGGAATCCGGATCATGACATAAATATTACTGATAAGATCAATGTGTCATCTGAACAAATTCAAATTTTATAATGGTGAATTAATTATCGTGTATTTTTAAAATTGCAAAAGTGGTTAAACATAGAAATGAACTGGTAGTCTAATTTTTTATTTTGTATAAATTATTAGTAACAATTGAATATAACAGTGGGAGTAATTTTCATAAGATAATCTTACTCCTAATACTTATGTTTTCTAATGTAAGTGATGAAGTAAATGATATATGAAAGGTAAAATAATTTAAATTTTTGTCTAATAAACATGTGTAGCTAAAAATTATCGAACAAAAGGTAAAGTCGAATACCTCCATATATTATGTAAGTATATTGTTTAACTATTAACATATTGCAGGAAGTTGAAGAGTTTTCTTAATAAGCAACAAAACAATTTTAAAGGTAGTGTAATTTGGGATGGAGGATAATTATTTCAAATGTATATGAAATAGTAAAACATTTATTAGAATCACATAGTAGTTCCTTTAAACAGTAAAACATATAATTATTTTCTTAATATGTATTCTCTAAAATCCTATTTCTTTCTCAATTCCAAAGATAGTTATTAATTATAAATATTATACCAAAATAGTCTAATTATAACAATAAAATAATAATTAATTCATATCTAATTTCACCTGTCTAAACTAATTTTATGATAGTTTCTCCTATAAATAAATCAAACATCACTTGAATTTACTCACTCCTCTAACAATTTTAGGTGAAAGAAAATGGCCCAACAATTTAACTTTCTCCTCCTCTCATGTCTCTCAGTCATTATTGTTGCTTCTTGTTTCTTTCATGTCTCCTCCGCAAGGAGTGGCTTGAGACATAATATTCTTGATAGTGAGCAGCCCATAAAAAATCCAAATGACCCGACGGTTGTGGGAATCGCAACATTTGCTGTGAATGAGCACAACAAGGAGTCTAAAACTAACTTTCAACTTGTAAAAGTGATGGCAGGAGGAACTGATGTAATTCCTGACGGAACTGTTTATCAATTGGAAATCAGTGCTAGTGAATCAAATGTTATCACAACCCGTCTTGTTGCTGTTTTGGTGCATCCAGACAATGCTAAAGAACTTATTTCCTTTGAATGATTATATTTTGTTATAGTTTAAATGTACGATATTCTAGAAATGATTAAATTAACAGTATTTGTATGAAATAAACTATTCCAATTAAATATTTTATCTTTTTATATTGATTCGTTTGGCCATATTAAAGATGGATGATCATTTTTAAATTTTGGATAAATTATATTAATCACGTTGCTATTTTACAAACTTAAACTCCAAATGTTCCAATTGTATTTTGTCTCAAAATATATATCACGTGTTATTTTTGACTTTACCAATCTATTCTTTATATTGAAAAAATTGAGCAGAACTCCTTTTTCCATTAATCTTAAACGATTTGTGTGACAAAAGTTTTTACAAAAAAGACAACGTTGTAAGCCTATGGCTAAAAGTTCATTCACAAATTATCATTTTCTTATTAAAATTTTATAGTTAGGGTATAAACAAGGAAAGCCCTTCCACTCTTCAATAAGTTATCACTAGGAATATATTTCGTCCAATAAATGGCTTGGACTATATCATTTATTTTATTCTCATACAATTAATAATTTTTACAAGTGAAAGGTCAATCGTACAAACAAGAGAGGACTTTAAATTTTTTCAAAATATAAAAAATAATTATGCAGTTGAAATAACGTATACCTCACAGAAAAAAGATTTTATGACAATTAAGATTGAATGTGACGGTTAACTAAGTCTGCACACTTCATTCTAGAAGTGATTTCCTGTTCTTCAGAGCGGTTAGCTCAGATTTACTTTCAGGAGATTATACGTCTGCACGACGTGCCTATTTCCATCATTTTCAACTCGGGCACGCACGTCACACCATATTTATGGAGAGCCGTGCAGCGTGAGGTTGAGCGCACAGGTTAAGTTAAGTATAGCGTGTCATCCTCAGACGGACGGACAATCTGATCACATCATTCAGATCTTGGATTACATGTTATGTTCTTGTGTTATGGATTTAGGAGATTCACGGGACCATTTCCTCCTGCTTGTCGAGTTCTCCTACAACAACAGTTACTGGTCGAATATTCATATGGCGCGGTATAAGTCCTTATACAGGAGGCTATGTCGTTTGCTGATTGGTTGGTTTGAGCCTAGAAAGGCTATGTTGTTGGGCACTGATTTGATCCGTGATGATATGAAAAATGTTAAGGTGATTCAGGAACGACTTAGTACAACTCAGTCCAGGCAGAAGAGTTATACGGATTGGAAGGTTCAGGATGTAGCTTATATAGTGGGTGAAAAGGTTCTCTTTTGAGTGTTGCCTATGAAGGGCGTGATGCGGTTCGAAAGGAAGGGCAAGTTGATCTAGAGGTTTATTTGGCCGTTTGAGATCTTGGAAAAGGTTTGGGAGATTTATTACCGGCTTGCTTTGCCTCCTAGCCTAGAAGGGGTATATCCGGTATTATATTTTTCAATGCTTCAGAAGTACCATGAGGACAATTCACATGTTTTGGATTTTAGCACGGTTCAATTTGATGAGAACTTAGCCTATGAGGATGAGGTGGTGGCTATTCATGTTCGGTAGGTTCGAAAGTTGAGATATAAACGTTTTCCTTCTATGAAAGTGAAATGGATAGGTCAGTTGATCGTGGCAGCTATGTGGGAGTCCGATTACGATACGCAGAGTAGATTCCCCCATATTTTCAGCAGTCTAGATACTTTTTTATGTCCGTTCGACGAACGTTTCTTTTAGAGGTGGAGAATGTAACAATAAGATAGGTCATTTTTATTACTATCCCTAATTTTCCTGACCGGAGACCTTATGTAGGTTCATTTAATGTTTCTTAGTTTGCATTTCCATGCTGCTTTTCGAAAAGCTTTTATATGAAATTTTGAAGAAAATAAAAATTTTGACTAAAAATAATGCTCGAGTTGATCATAGTCAATATTTTGGGGGTAAAGGATCCCGGATCGATGTTTCAACGATTCTGGTAGGTTCTTATTGTGATTCAGTTGTGCGTATGCCCAGAATTGAATTTGAAGGCCCCTAGATTGATTTGACTTGTTTTTTGGAAAGTTGGCAATTTGAATGATAGGAAATTCCTTAGGCTTGATGGTAGGTTGACTTTATGGTTAACGGGTTTGAATTTCTTATTTTGGAACTTAGAATAGGTTAGTTTTGCTATTTGAAACTTATCTCCAAAATTTGGGTCAATTCAGAGTTGATTTGATAGGATTCGTATGCTTGGTTGTGATTCTAGAGGTTATTCAACTTTATTTTGAATTTCATGCGTTTTTATGTCTGATTCGTAATTTTAGATGTTATTTTGGTGTTTGGCTCACATGAGCGAGTTTGTATGATATTTTTAGAATTTTGTGGACGTTTTGTTTGGATACCCGAGGGCTCGGGTGAGTTTCAAATAAGCTTCGGACCATTTTTGGACATAGGAGATTGCTACATCTAGTGTCTAGGGCCTTGTGTTTCGCGATTGCGAAACCTCTCTCACAATCGCAAAGGGGAACTTTGGGCTGGGGGATAGGTTATTCTTCATGAACGTGAATCGTTGGGGGGCTTAACCTTCGCAAACACAACAGGCATCTCGTGAATGCTATGCTTTATGGGATCTAAGTAGAATATAAGGTGGCTCCTCATCGTGAACGCGAACCTTGGGTCATGGATGCGAAGTCCTGGCTAGGAAGAAGCCTTCGCGACCATGATGGCAGCCTCACGAACGCGCATGACTTGTGCCAGTACCCTTTGCGAACATGAAGAATACTTGACGCTTAGCTGAATTAAAGATAAAATTTGGGAATTGGTCACTTTTCACCATTTTTGATAGCTAGAGATCGGCATAGAGGCGATTCGGAAGAGGTTTTTTTATCACAACTTCATTGGTTAGTAATTTTTAACCAGTTTTGATTTTCATAATCACCCATTAATTTTAACCTTTAATCTTGGATTATCATGGTAGAAGTTTGACATTTGGGTAAAATTTAAGAATTTTGGAAAATTTATATTTAGACCTCATTTTAGGTGAAAGAAAAATGGCCCAACAATTTAATTTTCTCCTCTTCTCATGTCTCAGAGTCATTGTTTTTGCTTCTTCTTTCTTTCATGTCTCCTTGTCACGACCCTAAATTCGGACCCGGTCATGATGGCGCCTCTCGTGAAGACAAGGCCAGGCGACACATTCCCATTTCAATCTTAAGCAATAAAATAATAAGTGTTAAGTCTTAAACATGATAAAATCTCAAAAGTAAGCAATTAGTAGTATAATTTACGAAAAACAAACCTAACACAGCCCAATACCGGGGTATTACTAGTCATGAGCATCTACTAAGTTCTCAATACAAAAATATTCTTAAATGTACTAAATACAGTCTAATGAAATCAAGAGGGAGAAAAACAGTGATGCGAACATCGGGCAGCTATCGTAGTAAACTCTGATGACTCTGCCTCTGAGCAACTAATACCCATTATCGGGTTCAAAAATACCTGAATCTGCATACAAGGTGCAGGGAGTAAAGTGAGTACTCCAACTCAGTGAGTAATAAAATAAATGAAAACTGAGTGATAGGAAATCACAAAGAGTACATCAATATGCTATATAGAAGAAGTACAAAACCATTAAGAAAGCAATGAAGCTGTGAAATCTCTTAAGCACCTTAGCTCAGTTTAAATTTCTTCAAAAATGGCTTTTCAACAGTTAAACAATTGAATGCAAGCAATTATAACCGATAATAATAGAAGATCCACCCCTCGGGCACAATTACACAATTAAACAGGTACATGACATGTAAATAAGAAAGATAAGTACATAAAGGTTCACCCCTCGGGCACAATGTCAACAAATCTGCCACTCGAGCAATATCTCAGAACAATAGCAGCTCCTCGAGCTATATCTCAGAACCATACCAGCCCATCGGGATATATCTCACATCACAATGGGTACCCGTGCTCATTGGGGGTATGCAGACTCCTAGAGGGGCCCCTTACGGGCCAAGCGCAATATTAATCCATCCCGTGGCATCATAAACAGGCTCCCGGTCTCATATCAATATCAAGCCACCTGGTGGCTTATGCCCTCGGCCTCATTATCATAATCAGTATATCACTGCAGCGGCGTGCAGTCCGACCCAAAAGTAACCCCACAATACAGGCCCTCGGCCTTACTCACTCAGAATCTCATAAGCTCCTTGGGCATCAGTAAAATATGAAGCTCAGCCCAAATATCTTTGAAATTATCAATTAATGTATTTAAAGCAGAATAACATAGTTGTGTTTTTAAAATAGTGGAAATATAGCATAGCTGAGCACATGTATGAAATCAAACAGTAAGGAAAATATCATTAACAATCCCCTAAGGGTTCAAATAGTTGGCATGAAGCCCAAATATGGCGTTTAGCCCAAAGTATGACAATATCAAACAATTAGTTGCCAATTATACAGAAAATAGTCATTTGGGATGGACTAAGTCACAATTTCCAATGGTGCACGACCCCACGCTCATCATCTAGTATGTGTTTCACCTCAATATAGTACGACGCTGTGCAACCCGGGGTTTCATACTCTCAAAACAACATTTAAAATTATTACACACCTCGAACTTGCCCGAAAAGCTACTCTGCAACACGCTCTCTCGACCCAACTTCCGAGTGCTCCAAATCTACCAAGTTCATTTTTTATTATCAAATTATGCTAAACGAATGAATTTCAATTGAAAAATATCAATTTTAAGCAAAACTAGAAATCAGTCAAAACCCGACCCCTGGGCCCGTGTTCCGAAACTGGAAAAATTTATACCAAAATATTCTCCATCATCTCACTAGTCCGTACATATAAAAAACTCAAAAATCGGAGTTCTTTTGACCCCTCAAATCATCCCTAGAATGTTTCGTAATCTCAAGCCCTAACTCTACCTTTCACTTGGAAAACATCAATCAAACCCCAAAAATGAAGATGGATTCATGAAATATAACCAAAAATCGAGTAGGGAATACATACCCTAATCTATATTGTGAAAATCGTTTCTAATATTTTCCAAATCCGAGCTCCCCAACTCAAAATATGATTGAATAAACAAACCTTAGTTTTATTTATTTTTCTGTCAGCTATGCTGCGTTGTTTCTCGTGCGAAACGATTCTGAAATTCATATTTTATTCCTCCAATGAATTTCATGTGATATTTTAGTCAAGTTAGGCCTTTGAATCAGTCAATTTGACCTTATAATGGATAAGATATATATGTTTTATTATTTGCAATAGTGCAGATTTTTAAATACACCTTCAGCGGCAATTCCGCAATTAATCTGAAAAATCTGGCAACCTAATTCTTAGCAAAATAACTATAAAATCCTCATACGATATTCAAATTCAATGATTCTTTTTTCTACGGGTCCGTAATTACGATAGGATCTAATGTTTCAATCAAAAAAGAAATCGGAGCTCATTTGTTCAATATTATATCATTTATACTTGAAGAAACAACATCGAAACATAAGAAAAACGAGTGCAACACAATCCAACCTATCCAAAACTCACCGAGGCCCTCGAGACCTCAACCAATCATGTCAACATATCTCATAACATCATTAAAACTTGTTCCAACCTTCAGAATACTCAAAACAACATAAAAATACCAAATTTGCTTCGGATTTAAGCCTATGAATTCCAAAATCTTCTAACTTACACTATTGAAAAGAAAAAACCCAACCCAACCACGTCCGAATGACCTAAAATTTTGCACACACATTCCAAATGGCACAACAAAACTACAGCAACTTCCGAAATTCCATTTCGACCGCTATGTCTAAATCTCACCTATCAACCGGAGAATGCCAAAAATCCAATTTCGCCAATTCAAGCTTAAATCTACTACGGACCTCCAGATTATATTCCAATCACGTCCTTAAGTCCCAAATCACCTAGCGGAGCTAACCAAATCATAAAAATCTAAAATCGTGATCAAATACTAAAAAGTCAAGATTGAGTCAAACCTTTCAAATTTAAAGCTTCCAGCTGATAATCATCCTTCCATGTCTATTCTGATTAACCTGAAAACCAAAACCGACGACTTACATAAGTCACATTGCATAACACAGAGCTAGTAATGCCCGAGAACTGGCGAGAAAAGTGCAAAAACTTAAAATGACCGATCGGGTCGTTACATCCTCCCCCACTTAAACATATGTTCGTCTTCGAACGTACCCAGAGTGCTTCCAAAAGTCAACCAATTGCTGAATAACCTTACCATGCACATACGCGGGGTGATCCCATGTCACCCTATCTCATATACGTCCGATAACATAATGTAACTGAAATTTCAATCCAACCTAGCCCATAAACCTTAGAACTACATTTCCACTTCTGGAATCATCTACTAGATTAAAATCTCACATTTATACTTTTAATAAGCCCGAACAAGCTGTAATAACCCATACATGCAACCTCTGGTCTAATTACATGGCATACCACATAACTCAAACACTTGTAGCAATAATTTCAAATCACAACAGTTGCTCATAACATCCGAATTTCAATAGTAAGCCTTTTATCAAATAAATCCTCATTACAAGACTTCTGTATACTGCCAATGATAAGTGAAACATATAGGAAGTCATAACCACTCCTCAGATCAACCATTCGTGAAGCCATTTCTCCTTTAGCAAGGACCATATCAAATTTCTGAGCCGAACATCAATATTATCCCTCCAACACGCTGAAACCGAATCCGTTTGTATTCATTATAGATCCCAACAATCTCATCTAATTCCAACAAAACTACTCTGGTGACATGACAGTCCAATACAATCTAAAGCCACAAATCGTGCAATCGTTCCACCAATAAACAACAATCTGAATGTACTCCAATCATGAAGATGATTCGAATGAAAGGGTTGTACCACCAACTCACCAGTACCAATACAACAAAATGCTGAGAACCCATCACATGTCGTAGAAACAGAATACATGAATCTAACCCGAAGGTTCATGCCTCTACATATATTCTCTGCAATACGCGGCCCTATCCAAACACTGGTTCACATGAAAAACCTCAAGTCATTATGCTCGATATCGACAACCATCCACAATTTGCTGTCTGGAACCAAAGCAAATCATCATACCCACGGTGAAGCAAATAACATATACCACACAAAACTAAAAGGACATAACCGATACGCCATTCACCGAGCAATACCCAATTACTATTCTCGCTCGATTCCATTATGAAACCCCAAAAGAACCACACCATATGTGCCTATAACCAACAAATCATAACTCCTCGTAACATAGAATGGTAACTCATAGATCTCCCCAAATTACTAATAAGATCAATAACAATCGAAACAACACATTCCTCAATATTACAACTCAGAGCCAACCAAGCCGACTCAAGTTAGAACACACATCCACATTAGACTACCAATGAACGCATTATCAAGGTGTTCCTGAAGCTTTTCATTCAAATCCTTTAACTCTGCTAATGCCATACGTTACGGTGCTTCGCACCAAATTCATACGGAAATTAACAACCCTGTCTGGTGGTATGCCCGGCAGTAGGAAACACATATGGAATATCTCTCACCGCCAGAACTAAAGCATGGTAGGAGTCTCTGCACTGCTATACATCACGAAGGCCAAGTAAGAAAGACAACCCTCCTCAGCCATCTACTGGGTCTTCAAAAATGAAACCACCTTACTGGGAACATAATCCGTCAAGTCTCGCCACTGAATCTGTGGTATTACCGGCATAGCCAATGCCTCTGTCTTAGAACAATAGTCCAGAATAACACGACAATGAGACAACCAGTCTATACCTAATATCACATCCAAATATCAAACACTCCAAGCAACAAGAATGCACTCGAATCTCTAAACTCCAATAGTTACCACACAAGACCGATATACGCGGTCCACAACCACGACCTAACCTATATATGAGAACTCCCAGTCTCCAACTCCATATAGCATACGAATCACCATAACCGATCCCATCTATCTGAGTTCCTCTAATTTCACCTTCAACTTGATACTCCTTCTTGCTATAGCCTCACAATTCCTTACCACACGAGATGCAAGCATAATACCACACAGTCTAAGGCTCAGAACCCACTGAATACTCTTTTAAATGTTCCCAAAAGCACCACATTCAAAATACCTACCTTGAAAAACATCCCGTAAATCTGAAGCAATTAGATTCCTAATACTGATGTATAGAATCCTATAATTGGTAAAGCAATGACACAAGTCTTGACACCCTCCAGCGCAAACCTCAACTCTTAGCCAAATCATACACTTGAAAATTTTCTAATTATTATATGTACAATCTTGAACATAGTAGAATCATTCTCAAGAGTCACTCACTCTACTCGTACTGCAATTAGCCTGATCAACGAATCGGACAACATGTGCCTCATTAGTACTCCAACACCGTAGAGTGTAGCCTTACCTTAATGCAACAAAGAAACTTCCTATTCTATTGACCGAGCATCTTTTACCAACAACAACTCAAGACATTTTGTGATTCTCACACACCTATGAAGCATACTATAGCCTTTGTCCGAAAATTTCCTTCACTCGAGCCATCCTCGGACTCAATCTCCATAGGCCATAACTGATTCTCCCATGCATTTCAACTTGAACCAACATACCAAATAACCATGCAATCAATCTAATCAATAGTAGACTCCCCCACTTGGATCGAAGCCATAGATCAAAACACACACAATATCTCTTCATACATATACTCTATTACTCACATAATACCATAGTGACAATCCTTCATAAGCTCGTGAAACACAGACTCCTCTAGTACTTTAAATCTTCTGCAAATCTCGCATTCACTCCCATGATAGTTAAACCCACTCTCTTAAGCGACCCAAATTTATATTTCAATACATATATTTTGCTTGTAAATGAGATCTTTTAACAGACAACATAAGGATCACACAACTTCAAAATACTTCGCATGAGATAACCCACCTGCCTTGCCTCAAACTAACATTTCTATATACCTAACACCGTCATAAACATTACATAGTCATTTAATCTTCCTGAGTCTGAACTCAAACTGCAACATGAAATATACTTCACTCCTAACTAGGAAACATGAAAAGATTCTTCATGCGCCCATAACTCGGGGCTATACCTCAAATCGGGATGGAAATCAAGCACCTAATATGTCTTCTATCCTCCAGCGGACCCTTCTCGTCGCTTCCAAATCATATGATTACATCTCACAGTCATAACATACTTATCACATAGCCATCCAGCCATCACTTCTACTAACAGGGACACTATCGAACATATAAGTTCAAAAACACGTGCTCTCACAATCAGCACCTCAGTGCTCAAGATATATGCAAAAATCTAATCTCGAGTCCTCCAAACTGGCCCAACATCATCACACAGAGATCATACCATACCCCTCAATCAGGAAATCACAAGCCATCGAAGCACATCAGATACTGAGCCCTTATACGCGCATACAAACACATGAAATGAATTCAAAAAGTTACATTTCAGTTGAATCAAAGGACGCACGATAAGAATTCAAGAATGTGAAGTTTTTCCTAAAGGTTCTGCAGCCTCTCGAGGATAAATACAGACGTCTCCGTACCGATCCGCGAGACTCTACTAAACCTGCTCCTGACTCATGAGGCCTATGTAACCTCGGCTCTAATACCAACTTGTCACGACCATAAGACCGGACCCGATCGTGATGGTGCCTCTTGTGAAGACAAGGTCAGCCGACACATTCTCATTTCAATCTTAAGCAATAAAATAATTAGTGTTAAGTCTTAAACATGATAAAATCTCAAAAATAAGCAATTAGCAGTATAATTTACAGAAAACAAACCCAAAACAGCATGATACCGGGGTATCACTAGTTATGAGCAAATACTAAGGTCTGAATACAACAATAGTCTAAAATGTACTAAATACATTCTAATGAAATCAAGAGGGAGAAAAGCAGTGTTGCAAACGTGAGGAAAATACCTTGCTAAACTCTGATGACTCTACCTCTAAGAAACCAATACCTATTACCGGGTTAAAAAATACCTGAATATGCTCACAAAGTGAACGGAGTAAAGTGAGTACTCCAACTCAGTGAGTAATAAAAATAAATGAAGATTGAGTGATAAGAAATCACGAATAGTACATCAACATGTTGTATAGAAGCAGTACAAAACTAGTAAGAAAGCAATGAAGCTGTAAAATCTCTTAAGCACCTTAGCCCAGTTTAAACTTCATCAAAAATGGCTTTTCAACAGTTAAGCAATTGAATGCAAGCAATTAGAACATATAAGCATAGAAGATCCACCCCTCAGGAACAATTACACAATTAAACATGTACATGATAGGTAAATAAGAAAGATAAGTACATAAAGGTTCGGCCCTCGGGCACAATGTCCACTAATCTGCCATTCTGGCAATATCTCATAATAATATCAGCTCCTCAGGCTATATCTCAGAACCATACCAGCCCCTCGGGCTATATCTCACATCACAATAGGTACCCGCGCTCACTGGGGGTGTGCAGACTTCTGGAGGGGCCCCATACGGCCCAAGCACAATATCAAGCCATCTCGTGTCATCATAAACATGCTCTCGTCCTCATATCAATATCAAGCCACCTCATGGCGCATAATCTCAGGCCCTCGGCCTAATTATTATTATCAGTATATCACTACTGCGGTGTGCAGTCCGACCCAAAAATATCCTAACAATACATGCCCTCGACCTTACTCAGTCAGAATCTCATAAGCCCCTCGGGCATCAGTAAAATAGCAAGCTTAGCTCAAATATCTTTGAAATTACCAACTAATGTGTTTCAAACAGAATAACATAGCTTAGGTTTTAAAATAGTGGAAATATAGCATGACTGAGCATAAGTATGAAATCAAACAGTGAGGAAAGTATCATTAACAATACCCTAAGGGTTCAAACAGTTGGCACGGAGCCCAAGTATGGCATTTAGCCCAAAGTATAATATATCAAACAATTAGCTGCCAATTGTACAGATTCGGGATGGACTAAGTCACAATCTCTAATGGTGCACGACCCCGCGCTTGTCATCTAGCGTTTGTTTCACCTCAATATAGTACGACGTTATGCAATCTGAGGTTTCATACCCTCAGAACAACATTTAAAATCATCACTCACCTCGAACTAGCCCGAAAAGCTTCTCTGCAACATGCTTGCCTCTCGACCCAACTTTCATGTGCTCCAAATCTACCAAGTTCAGGTTTTTATCATCAAATTATGATAAACGAATGAATTTCAATTGAAAAATATTAATTTTAAGCACAAAACCTGACCCCCGGGCCCGCATCCCGAAACTGGACAAATTTTATACCAAAATATTCTCCATCATCTCATGAGTTTGTACATATAAAGAACTCAAAAATCGAAGTTTGTTTGGCCCCTCAAATCATCCCTAAAAGATTTCATAATCTCAAGCCCTAACTCCACCATTTTCACTTTGAAATCATTAATCAAATCCCAAAAACGGACATGGGTTCGTGAAATATAACCAAAAATCGAGTAGAGAATACTTACTCCAATCATATGGTGAAAATCGCCTCCAAAATCACCCAAATCCGAGCTCCCCAACTCAAAATATGACTAAATGAACAAACCTCACTTTTATATATTCTTCTGCCAACTATTCTAACTCGTTTCTCGTGCCAAATAATTCTGAAATTCGTATTTTATTCCTCTAATGGATTTTAGTCAAGTTAGACTTTTGAATCACTCAATTTAACCTTATAATAAATGAGATATGTAGGTTTTAATATTTGCAATAGTGTAGATTTTTAAATACATCATTAGTGGCAATTTCATAATTAATCTAAAAAAAATCTGGCAACCTAATTCTTAGTAAAATAACCATAAAATCTTCATACAATGTCGCAATTCGATAATTCTTTTTGCTACATGTCCTTAATTACGATACGGTTCTAATGCTCCAATAAAAAAATCGGAGATCATTTGTTCAATATTATATCATTTATACTTGAAGAAACAATGTCGAAACATAAGAAAAATGAGCGCAACACAACCCAAACATATCTGAAACTCACCTGAGGCTCTCGGGACCTCAACCAAACATGCCAACATATCTCATAACATCATTCAAACTTTTTTCAACCTTCGAAAAATTCAAAACAACATCAAAATACCAAATTTGCATCGGACTCAAGCCTAAGAATTCCAAAATGTTCTAACTTACGCTTTTGAAAAAAAAACCCCAACCAAACCACGCCTGAATGACCTGAAATATTGCACACACATCCCAAATGGAACAACAAAAGTACTGCAACTTTCGAAATCGCATTCCGGCTACTATGTCAGATCTCACCTATCAACCGGAGAATGCCAAAAATCCAATTTCGCTAATTCAAGCCTAAATTTACTACAGACCTCCGAATTACATTCCGATCACGCTCCTAGGTCCCAAATCCCCTAACGGAGCTAACTAAATCATAAAAACCTAAATCTGTAATCAAATACTAAAAGTCAAGATTGAGTCAAACCTTTCAAATTTAAAGCTTCCAGCTGTGAACCATCCTTCTATGTTTATTCCGATTAACCTGAAAATCAAAACCGACTACTTACATAATTCATAATGCATAATATGGGGCTAATCATGCCCGAGAGCTGGCGAGCAAAGTGCAAAAGCTCAATACGACTGGTCAGATCATTACACTCCTCCGCAATGAGTGACTTGTGACATAATATTCTTGATAGTAAGCAGCCCATAAAAATCCAAATGACCCTACAATTGTGGGAATCGCAACATTTGCTGTGAATGAGCACAACAAGGAGTCTAAAAGCAACTTTTAACTTGTAAGAGTGATGGTAGGAGGAATTTATGTAATTCCTGACGGAACTGTTTATCAACTGAAAATTAGTGCTAGTGAATAAAATGTTATCACAATCCGTCTTATAGCTGTTTGGTGCATCTAGACAATGTTAAAGAACTTCTTTCCTTTGAATGATTATCTTTTCTTATAATTTAAGTGTATAATCATCTAGAAACGATTATTTATATTTGTACGAAATAAACCATTCCAATTAATATTTTATCTTGTTCTATTGATTCGGTTAGCCACATTAAAGATGGATGATAATTTTTTAATTTTGGATAAATTGTATTAATTACATTGATATTTTATATAATTAAACTAAATGTTCCAATAGTCTTTTATCTCAAAATATATATCATATGTTATATTTAGATTTACTAATCCATCCTTGGGGAAATTGAGCAGAATTTCCTTTTTCCATGAATCTTGACTATGATTTGTGTGAAACAATAAAAATAAAAAAGACAATGTTGTAAGCCTATGGCTAATAATTCATTCACAAATTATCACTTTGGAAGTTGGAGCTCATTTTTTTTTGTTTCTGAACGGACCAAAAAGAAATTCACATCAACTAGAACATAGAGAAAATTACTTATAAAAATGGCATCCAAAACTGACTACTTTTTTTCATGGTACGGTGGTACTGAGTTCG
This sequence comes from Nicotiana noctiflora, assembly GCA_032618575.1. Lineage (NCBI taxonomy): Eukaryota > Viridiplantae > Streptophyta > Magnoliopsida > Solanales > Solanaceae > Nicotiana > Nicotiana noctiflora. Next base: position 92,983 of record JASVEL010008385.1, on the reverse strand, counting down.
TCCCAAAATAATCATTTTTCGATTGCTCCAGTCTTCCCTAAGGCCAGAGTGTGCTAATCGCACTTATTGATTAATTTCAAGAACGTACTATATATATAGTATGAATCATCAAGGACGAGCATACTTTTATTGAAGTATGTACTCCATATTGACCCACCTAACAAATAAGGTGATAGATTATACATTTGACACGTATCACAAATTATGATTAGAAATTTTCATTTTTAATTCGTGAAGCCTAGGTGTCAACCAATTTTTAACCGTCAATAATGTTAATATGGTGCTTGGTGTATTAATTTTTTTTGGAAAGAGAGTGTTTGCGAGTTGTTTATTTTAAGAATAGGCCGGACCATCCAGTTGTACCCTTCTCCATTATAACTAGAAGAGAGAGGTGCATGATCTCGTGAATTACTTCTGAATAAATTCAGAAATTATATGTAAGAACCATAGCATTTTACGATTCATTGGTAAATAAATTTTGATTCTCTATTAACCAATAATGTAGAACTATTAACATAGTTAAAATAAATTGTTTGAAGTCTAGACGCAGCATGGTACTCTTTCTATCACTATGTTAATATAGAAGTGGTTTCAAAATAAATATTTTATCGATATAGGATATCTATTTAGTGACTAGTTTATGAAGTTATTTTTTTTTTCGAAAGTGGCTTGAGGTGGCCAAATGAAATTAAGGACTGATCATTTAATACTGAATCCCCAATCTTTATAGACAAATTTCCCTCTGAAATCCAAACAATCATCTCTACGTTGTAAACCTAGACAAAATATTTGATAACGACAGATAGTAATGATACTTGGCTTATATGAGCGCTTATTATTCTGTACAACATATATATCAAAACTTCTGATATAATAGTGCGTCATGCTATAAATAAAATGTTTTGACTTAAAAACACAATATGGTGAAGTTAATTAAATAACACAATCATTGATGAATGGGGTGCTGCCCATAGGGGCAAAAGGTATGGCAACCTCTCAAGCCTATTAGCTAACATTTTTAACCTAATATATTTAATACTTTTTCTCTTCAGGTCTCCTAATATCGTTCATTCGTTCTAGACCCCTTTCATTAACGTTAAATTTAACACAAATCTTTAGAGCTCTTTTTTGTTTCATTTCTTATTTTCATTCGGCATTAGTATCTCTCTAGGTTTTTTATTTTTGTAAAGAACGAAATTTTAATTTTAACTAAATAATTTATAAGTTTCAATGATGAAAATAACATATTACTGTTGGTAGGGATAAAACAAAGGAATCAAGAAGCTCTATCATTCAAGTACGTAAGAAGCAAAAGAATTAAAGAAAAGAATTGTCAACGGAAGCAAGTAAGGAAGGAGAATGATGGAAACCCCAGACACAAAGGGAAAAAAGTATCAATGATGAGAGACTAAAAAGGAAGAAGTAGCGGAAATCAGAAAGAAGAATCAATCAATGATTTGATAGCAGATTGACGGGATCAAGGTATCCAACTCTGATTACCCAAATAGCAGAAAGATCTATTTAGCAGAAGAAAAGTCAATCAACGCCACAAGTCAAGGAAAATCAATGGAAACTTCATCTTTTTCTTGGAAAGAGTTAGTTTTGTTTACCCTAAAAATCGAGTAACAATTAAACTTGTATTGTGGTTTTAAGGATATGTGATTTAATTCAATATCAATTGATAAATAAGGAATTAAATAGATAAATTAAAGAATAAAATGGATCAAACCAGTGTGTAAGCTAAATCTCAACCTCGAGCTGTGACAATCTTGAAGTATGATAATGGGAAGAATAAATGATAAACCAACTCACATGAACAGTGAGCAAAATAGTAAGAGGACAACAAGCGTATAATTTCTTATTAATGAGCAATGATCAATGTGTTACAAATGGATGAGATCCCCTCCCCCCTTTATATAATAGGGGAGTCCTAAATAAGGTACACTTCCGATTATAGTAGAAAATCAAATTTGACAACTGTTTAACCGCTGAAGATCAATCATTCCAAAATTTACGTTATGATCTCCGATCAGTTACGGGTATCTCTCTCTTTCTGTTATTGACTCATGCCAGCATCACCTTGAAGCATGCCTTCTTCTGAACTCGGTAAGTGTTATCGATCATGACCTTGGAAAGGAACTTCGACCCCGAGCTCAACATTTTGGTTTTCCGACGTGGTATCACTTTTTCCTTCAAAGACCTAATTTGGGTAGCCCCGATTTCGACCATATACAGATAGTCCCCTCATTTCTTAAAATAAAATGATAAGAAACAACTTAAGCCTCGATGTTCTAGAGACCCCTATAATGACATCATCCTCGTGACGTAAGCGCTCGAGGTGACCGAAATGTCCCGTCAGTTTGGCTCCCCAAAACATTAAATGCTTGCCAGTGACGTTCGGTGACTAGCGCCACCGAACCGTGAACCTATAAATACATGTTTACCTTTGAATTAAAATGTTACTTTCATCTTCACCAATTTCTCTATGTTTCTTCCTCTCTCGATCTCTTCTCTTTCACCGCTCGTTGATTCGATCTTTTAAGACCAAAAAATACCAACTCTACGTCTTTCCACTTCATCTCATCTGGATCAATAGCAAAAACCTCCAAAATCTTCCCTCAAAATTAGAAAGCCTCTTCTTCTTCTTTCCGGCCGGCCGGTGACAAAATGACGATGGAGTCGCTCCTTCACGAGATTGTTCCTGGCCCTTGTGTCCTTAGAATGACTTCAAAGTCGAGAATCCTCCCTCGGTACCTGGCTAATGTGAACACGTATTGAGGTATATTTGCTCGATAACGGTGAAACAGCTCGATGCCGTGAGGGAAGACTACAACTGGGGGCCCGAGGTCGTAGTGCAGATCTTTGCCCCTAAAGAAAGTATCACCACTCACATGGAGGGGTTTCTAAGTGTTTACACTTACCCCTTCATATTGGGTCCTCTTGATCCCGTAGTCATCGATTTTTGCAAGATGTACCTGGTTACCCTCGGCCAGGTGCATCTCTCGTTCTGGCACATAGTGATTATGGTGCGCTTCTTCTTCGGTAAGGCCGATGGGTTGGAATTCACACTCATCCACCTAATACGGTTGTATCGAACAAAGATTTATCGAGATTTAATGAAGCTTCGACACCGAACATAAAATTCCTTCTTTATGAGCATCAATGAGGACAAAGACCGAGGTTGGATAAGATGGTTGGTGTCGGCAAGGACCCGCGATGTCATCCCCAAGGAGAAACTATCATTCCCCGAGAGATGGAACCCCGATCGTAAGTATTAGCCATTAATCTTTGCACTTTATTTTTTCATTCGTGTAACACTTTTATCTGTTATGCAGTGGTTTCTTGGATGCCTCACGCGGTCCCCGACCTTGAAGACTAGGTTCAGAAGCTGGCTACAACTTATTCGTATGCCGAGCGCTGCTGTCATGACTTAGCAAGGGGCAGGTGGGAGGCTAAACACGGCAAGTTTACAACGTATACTTATGATGTCCCCTTCAGAAACAATTCCTTTCTCACATACTTGACTTCCTTTTATGTAGGCCTCGGGGATGATACTGAATTGAGGTTGGTCCCGCCTATGGAAGAGGTGGTTCCCAAACCAGCCAAGGACAAGAAGAGAATAAGGGACTCATCTTCTAATACCCAGAAGCCTAAAAAGAATAGGACTAGTAAGACGAGGGGCGACTCTGCTGCTCTTTCTGTTGGCACAAGCCAAAATGTATGAGATGAAGAAAAAAAGGAGGAGAAGGAGGAGTAGGAGAATGCCGGTTGTGAGCTGGTGCCTCAAAAGAGGGAAAGCATTGAAGCTCCTTAAATAGTTGGGTTGATGATGGTCGATGAGACCCATCCTTGGGCCGAGGAGATCTTAGAGGGTATTCCGAGCAAAGTCCCCAAGAAATAGGGGTAAAAGATACTACCTGCCATGACCAACAAACGGCGAGTGTGCCTAAAGGGTCCGATAGTAAGGCTCTTCGGAAGGGAGAGAGTGCCCCAAATGACTATCTTGGCGCAATTAATATTGATGATTCACCGCCCGACCCCCAATTCTCTGAAGGGAAGTTTCGGAAGGCTCGATCTTTGGAGACCCCGACGTGGGAACAACGCACGATGGGGAAGACGTATTTTGTGTTTGCCTTGCGGGGGTCGATGACGTTTCTGATCTAGATGCGATAATGGTTTTTGACGAGGCCCGTTGTATCTTAAACAAGCTAAACTTCATTCCCCGTATTATGTTTGCTTTTATCTCTTATTCACTGATTTCTTCCTTTCTTCATAAGCTGTGGTGCTCTATTTTAAAGTGTTCAACAAGTCCCAAGACCAGCTAAGCCGTTGTGAGGCCAATCTAAAAAAACTCATCAAGGAGAGAGACGCCCTCAAACGCCTCTATGTGCAAAACAAAGAGGAGCTTAGAGTCCTCCGAGCTGAATTGGCCTAGGCTCGTAAGGACGAGGTCGAGCTAGACAAGTAGGTAACTCACCTTTTGAAAGAGTACGGTCTCGATCCAATTATGGAGGCTAACACTTTAATGTCATAGTTGTAGCAAAAGTTGGAAAGGATCGAGCTGTTCTGAAGGGAGGTCGACCAAGTCAAACTCGACTGTGATCGGTGGAAGGAGAATATGGACCGCCTTACTGAGAAGAAAGAGGTTTATTTGGCAAAACTGGCATTGGTCGTGTCCAACTTTGAGGTGCTAAAAAGAAATGTTCAGCCCAGGCCAAAAGGATCGTGGAGCTCAAAGCCAAGCTTGCTGAGGCCAAGGCAGAAGTCGGGGAGAGAAATATTGCCGCTGACAAATCCATAGCAGTCTACTTGGCCGATGCCCATGCTGCTTAAACATAGCTAAGGGAGGCTTCCACTCGAGAGCAACGAAGTAACAACTTGGCGAAGTTCCAATCCTGGAGGGAAACCGTCGAGGAAATCCACTCTCTAGGTTTTGATCTCTCCGAAGAGATAGCTCAGGCATGGTGCTTGAAGTTGATGCCAGTTTGCGTGTCTCCGCCGATGATGACTATGATGAAGGGAGACAAGGCGGGTACAACAATGACGAGGGGCCCGAAGGAGAGGCTATCCCCGAGGAAGAAACCAACCCCGAACACAGTTAGGATCCCCCCCCTTTTGTAAGACCTTTGTCGGTCTCTTGTACATATCATCATTTATCAATATATAAAATAAAATGCCTTTTATCTTGATTGCCTTTACAATTTTTACAAACATGTTTTTTGCCTTGTGAAAATTTTATTACAGCCTTATGCTTTGAATGGTGAGTTCTAGACTTTTGTTTTGGGTAATTTCCTCGAAGTCACCATGGTCGAGTTCGAACAAGGTTTGAACTTGAGGCATAGGCCTTTTCGGTTTTGTTTCGGATAATGGTGAATCCCTGAGCCATAGTCTAGTTATTCTTTATTTGGGCTAGGTATAGTCGAACCCTCGGGTTTGGATGGGGTGAGAACGAGATCTTGAACCCTAAAGTATATTGGCCCTTAGGCTTTTAGATCGGGCCGATATGGCCTCTAAAAGATGGCTATTATTCCCCTCTTTCAGTTTAAAATACTTGGTGAAAATACCTTTATGCCTTAGCACGTATCTTTTACCCATTCAGTTTTTTGAAACTTCGATGTCGATTGAAACACTTCTACTTTTTTGTGCCTTAGCACGTTTGTGTTACGATGATTCGATATCCCTTTAGGTTTTTTGAGGGTTTATTTTATCGAAGACCCTTTTTATTATTTTTCGAGGGTAGCCTTTTTAACCGGTTTTTCAAAGAATTCGAAGGCCTATTTTTGACTTTAGGGTTCAGACGTCTCTAAGCTGCGTTAATTTGGCTGTAGCCTTTTGATATGCCTCTTGGGATTAAAACTCAATACTATTTCGAACTTGTTCGAAGTGTTAATCCCCGAGAATGATGGCCTTGGCCTATAGATCTGGGGATGCCTCTTTGAGGTCTTATGAATTCGAGTTTAGGTAACTCGAACATGTATATTAATGCCATTCCCTGAGTGTTCGAGGTATATTTGTGCTTGGCCCATGAGCCATTTATCACAAAATCATAAGTACGAAGCTCGTATAGTAGAAAAGTTTCTTTGAGACACAAAATATTTGATATAGAAAGATTGCTTCTTGAAATAATTTATACATGTGTACATCTTTTGCTATCGGGACCTGACTAATCTATATGGACACGGTTCATTCGGCCGTTTGGCCCATTACAATTTTTTCCTATCAAGACCCTTTAACATGAAGATTTTCTTAAAAAATATAACCTCCGAGGGTGATGCCCCCAGTATTTGAGGTTGATTGAAAAGAATCCTTGGATACTATTGAATTTTTCTCTGGTAGCACATGTTTGTTGCTTCGTTCAAAACCTCACCGGAAAACCCATTTGGATAAAGCCGATCTAAGGGAAAAAGAGTGTAATGCGTGCTTTAAAACCTAAGGTCCTGGTGTTGAAAATTTTCTCGACGTCCTCAATCGAACACCTGAAATAAGTTAGTATAAAATACATATGAAAGGGGGGAAGTCATACCTTAAAATAGTATTGTTTGAGGAGTGATACATTCCAATTGTTGGTCTATTGCTCACCCTCCATTGTGCCAAGTTTGTAAGACCCCTTGCCAATGATACCAAGGACCCGATATAGTGCTTCCCAATTTGGGACTAGTTTTCCTTTGTTTGGGTCTCGGGTGTTGAGGGTGATTTTTCTTAGAACTAAGTCCCTGATTTGAAGTGGTAAAGGTTGGTTATTCTATTATAATATCTCTCGATTATTTGCTTTTATGTAGCCATCCAAACGAGCGCAACTTCTCGTTTTTCATACAATAGGTGGAGGCTAGTATTCATAGCCTCGTAATTTGATTCTTCTATCATATGTCAAAATCAGGCGCTAGGTTCCCTAACTTCAACCGGAATCAAGGCCTCAGAGCCGTATACTAAGAAGAACAGGGTATGCCCCATACTAGAATTCGTTGTTGTTCGATATGCCCAAAAGACTTCGGGTAACATTTCTGTCCACTTCCCCTTAGCATCGTTCAATCTTTTCTTTAAGTTTTGAATGATAGTCTTGTTCGTCGATTCGTCTTGTCCATTCCTTCTAGGATGGTACGGTGTTGATAATATCCTTTTTATTTTGTGCTCCTTGAGGAATTTCATTACTTTGCTGCCGATAAATTGTTTTCCATTGTCACACGCTATTTCGGCGGGTATTCCAAATTGACATACGATGTGATCCCAAATGAAGTCTATAACCTCTTTCTATCTTGCTTGCTCAAATGCCTGCGTTTCATCCCATTTAGAGAAATAGTCAGTCATAAATAGAATGGACTTAGCTTTACCTGGGACCATTGGCAGAGGGCCGACGATGTCCATCCCCTATTTCATGAATGGCCATGGGGATAGGAGCGAAAGAAGTTTCTCTCTAGGCCGATGGATCATTGGTGCAAGCCTTCTACACTTATCACGTTTTTTAACAAACTCCTTGGTGTCTTTTCCATGCAATCCCAGTGTATCCTACTCTAATGATTTTGCGAATCAACGATTCGACACCAGAGTGGTTACCACAAGTGCTTTCATGGATCTCTCGTAAAACATAACCGATGTCCTCTGGTCCCAAGCATACTTCCAATGGTCCACGAATGTCTTTCTATATAATGTTCCATCTTCATCTAATATGAATCGGACAGCTTTGGTTCATAGAGCCCTCGACTCTTTAGGGTACGATGGGAGCTTTCTACTCTTCAAGTATTCAATATATTTATTCCACCAATCCCAAGTCAAGCTTGTAGAGTTTATCTCGGCATGACCTTCTTCAATCACGGATCTTGAGAGTTAAATGATAGTCCCCAAGCTGATCTCATCTTCCTCGATCGATGACCCCAGATTTGCAAGTGCATCGTCCTCACTATTTTGTTGTCAAGGTACATGCTATAAAGTCCATTCTTTGAACGGTGCAAAGTTACCTGCAACTTGTCCAAATACCTTTGCATTCTATCCTCTCGAACTTCGAATTTTTTGTTACTTGGTTCACCACCAGTAAAGAGTCACACTTGGCTTCAATGACTTCTGCTCCCAATCTTTTAGATAGTTTGAGACCTGCAATCATAGCCTCGTACTCGGCCTCATTGTTAGTTAACCTAAAAGTTTTGATAGACCGCCTAATAGTGCTACTCGTGGGTGGCTTCAGAATGATGCTTCACCCGGACCCCTTCACATTCGAAGCACCATCTATGAAAAGGGTCCATACCCCTGCTGATATGCCTGATTTTAATAAAAGTTATTTTTTAAATTTGAGTACGACGATTGGCGTGAAATCGACTATGAAGTCCGCCAAAATTTGGGACTTGATGGTCGTTCGAGGTTGGTACTCGATAACATATCCACTAAGTTCGATGGCCCATTTGACCAATCGGCCCGATAGTTCAGGCTTGTGAAAAATTATTGCAAAATGGGTAAGTGGATAATACGCATATAATGGGATGACATTGAAAGTATGGTTTTAACTTTCTAGAAGTGCTTATCAGTGCAAGTGCCAATTTCCATAAGTGTGGATACCTAGTTTTTGCTTTTCCTAAGGTTCGACTTACATAATAACCGAGAAATTATATACCTTGCTCTTCCCGAACTAGGACACCACTTACCGCTATTTCTGATACTTCCAAGTACAAATAGAGTTTCTCATCTACCTTTGGAGTGTGAAGTAGTGGTGGTCTCGATAGGTATCACTTTAATTATTGTTGGCACTCTGAGGTCCACATAAAATCGTTAATCTATGGCTTCGATCTGCTGACCTCGAGATGAATAGGCCTAAAGTAGCTATCTGTCCAGTTAGCCTTTGCACGGTTTTTACACTGTCCATGACGGTGATGTCTTTGATGGCCTTGATTTATCAGTATTAATCTCGATTCCTCGGTTCCACATCGTAAATCCCAGGAATTTGCCCGAGCTGACCTCAAAAGCACATTTCTTGGGGTTGAGCTTCATTTTATATCTCCTCAAAATCTCGAATGCTTCCTGCAAATAATCCAAATGGTCCACTGCGCACAGGGACTTAACTAGCATGTCATCAATATAAACTTCCATTGACTTACCTATTTGTTCTTCGAACATTGTATCTATTAGGCATTGGTAAGTAGCTCCAGCATTTTTTAGCCCGAAGGGCATTAATGTTCCATAATTGGTAATAAATAAAGTCTTTTCCTGGTCTTTCGGGTTCATTTGAATTTTGTTATACCTGGAATAGGCATCGAGAAAAGTAAGGACATAGAAAAATTCAGAGTGAAATACATTAACATAACAAATAGTCTCCTTCAATCTCGAGTAGGAATTGTTGTCGAAGCTCGTTGTTTGTAGGAATTTCTGCTCGTTTTCTGTTGGGTTTCCTATTTGCTGATTGCTGTGTCGTTTTGCTCGTCTGGAATTCAATCCTGCACTGTTGCACCTGCATGTTGAGTCTGTTGCTGTGCTTACTTCTATTTCCCTTAGAACTCATTGATCTACTTTGCTGAATCAGGTACATACTCTGTTCGCAGCAATGTAATACTGAAGTGTTTGATGAAATGAAGTTCGAGCTTAAATCATCACTGTTTTCCTCTATTTTGTCTTGTTTTTTTAATTAGCAGTCTAGTGTTAGTTCAGATCTGTAATTTGTTAGAGTAGTGTTGTATGTATAAGTAAGTAGTCAAACAAAAACGATGTAATAGCTAGTATAATATCAGTAGAGTAGTCGTAAGTAGTATATCATCTAGTTAAGTAGGTAATACTCTTAAAACAAGCTAATTAACCATAGCCTAAATCGTTAATAATAACTCTCACAATAGCTATATAAATCACACTCACATAGTTACTCAAATCTGTAAATCAGCATCTAGAGGTGAACGAGGTTAAAAGAGAAAACAGTTAGATAAAACAATAACGCAATCGAGACTGGGTTTATGATAATGAATAAGCTTAATTAGTAGCAAAATTGGTAATACAACTGTGCATCTGTTAAAAACTCATCTAGCCTTAGACAATCAGGACATCGTAGTAAGTAATTGACTTGTCTAGTTAAATAATGCTTTACATAGTTAAATCGTCTTTCTTAATTGTTTAGTTAAGTAACTTCACATTGATGTAAATCAGTTATCAGAAAACAAAAAGGAGTAAAAGTAGTTGATTCTCGTATACATCAGTTAGTTGTGATCTAGAATTAATATTGACAATTTTTGTACAGTGATCTTCCTCTTTGATAAATAAAAATGCAATTGAATTTCATTCTCAGTTTTATCCATGTTTGTTCTAGTATGAATTCTTCATGTTTACTGTCATTTGGTTTGGTAATACGCGACATGGGCCTGAACTATATGCTAAAGCTAAATGGGCCACTAATTAAAAGCTCAAGGCCAGTCTGGGTCACTAAGACCCAGACAGATCTGTTGATCTACTAAGCACGGATTTTGAAGCCCAGGCCCAATATTTAGATAACAATGGCCTGGGTCCGATTCTGAAACCATAGCTGATTGTAAATAATTAAGGAAAAAACCAGAATAGAAAAATATAGTGAAACAATAGGATTGGACTATAAAAATTAACTGGGATGAGCCTCACATGAACACCAAATAGTGGGGCCCCCTTTAGTGATGAAGTAAGATATGTAAATAGATTCGGGAAAGCTAATAGTGAATTTCATAGCTTCTCCTAAAAGACTTAAAAGCCGCTAGACGTTATTAGGCACGATTTAATACACTTTCCTTAAATACGAGTGTGCACCTGGTGCGACTTAAATCCCAAATCCCGGCGAAGTCGAAATGTACTAAAAGTCACAGGCGTACTGGTTGCGGTGTGACTCGAAGTACGTTTTCGCAACGTCATAATTCTTAAAATATTAAAAGTAAAAACACATACATATTGTTTAAAATTTATAATAAGTCAACTAAGATTGAGAACGACGGTTGAGCGACCGTGCTAAAACCACGGAATCCGGGAGTGCCTAACACCTTCTCCCGGGTTAACAGAGTTCCTTATCCAGGTTTCTGTTTCGCGGACTGTAATAACAGAGTCAACTTCCTCGGATTCGGGATTAACCGGTGACTTGGGACACCATCATCTTCCCAAGTGGCGACTCTGAAAATTAAATAAAAATCCCGAACCGATTGTCCTTTATGTGGAAAAACTCCTTCCTCTTTGTTGTTATATCCTTCTCAGGTATTTGAACACTGAGGTATACCCTACGTATCTTTTCAAATGGATCGGTACAAAGCCGGGGGGTAGTAAAAAGGGAGGTGTGACAGTATCAAGAAACATGAATGGATTGATGAGCAGATATAGAAACACAAAAAAGGGAAGGATGTCATCCAAACGAACTAGGCAATATAATGAATAAGACAAAAATGATGGAAAATGCTTTGAATGTGGAAAGTATGTCCATGTTCAATCTAAATGCCCTAAACTTAAGAGAGAAGTCTCCAGATGATTCAACAAAAACAAATCCTTCGGAAGATGGAGTGATGAAGACAGCTTAGAACATGAGGAAATTGCAAGCCTATGCTTCATGACTATTATGCAAAATGATATGGGCAAGTACTGACTGTTGGACTGCTGAAGACACAACAAATAATGAAAGCAAAGAAGATACCGGAAACTATTTCATGGTACGAGGTGAAACAAGAGGGGTAAGATCCTATGACTGTGATAGATATAATGAATTGCAGGATATTATTGATATCACCTTAAAAGAGTTTCAAAAGATGTTGAATGAATTAAAAAGATTCAATAGGGAAAAGAAGGACTAGGAACTTAAACTTGAAGTATGTGAAATCGAAAGAGATGTACTTCTTAATGAGATTCAGGAATTGCAAATGCAACTGAAAGGCATGCGCAAATCCACCAGTCACAGTTATGTCAAGTCTAACCAAGCGACTTCCAAGCCAACTGGAAAAGGACCAGTTAGAACTGATTCCACAATTACTAACACAAATGATAGATCAAAAACTAGATCAACTATAGTGTGTTATTACTGTAACAAAGTTGGACATAAATATTCCTATTACAGATTTCGCAAGACTAATATTTCATGATAGATTTGGAAACCCAAAAACAAACCTGATTCCAGTAGAACTAACCAGCAAGGAAACAAGCAAGCTTGGGCACCTAAAAGAATGTGCTAATTCTATTTTATAGGAATACCACAGAAAGAGTCGCAAAGGAAAATGGTATTTAGACAATGCGTGTTCCAGTCAAACGAAATGTGACAAAAACTTGTTCAAAGAAGTTACAATAATTAATGGAGGATGTGTCAAGTTTGGTGATGATTCAAAAGGAAAAATAGTTAGAACCGGCATAGTTCCATTCAACAACAATTGTGATATTGCTGAAGTATACCTTGTAGATGGACTCAACTATAATCTCTTGAGTATAAGTCAGCTATGTTATTAAGGATATGAAGTCAAATTCAAGAAAACATGATGTGCCATTGAGGATGAGTCAGGCAAAACAATACTTTCAGGGAAACGGTATGAAAATGTTTATATTCTTGATAGCACTGAAAATTTAGATAGTCATATCTGTTTAGCATATCTGACTTGGTCATGCAAGCATGCATCTAATTAAGAAACTCTCCAAGCATGATTTACTTATTGGCCTTTCCAAACTCAATTTTTGTAGAAGTCAAGTATGTGATGCATGTCAGATTGGTAAACAAACTAGAAGCTCTTTCAAAAACAAAGACATTGTGTCTACGACCAAGTCCTTACGATTGCTTCATATGGACTTATTTTCACCCACTAGAATTGTTAGCATTGGAGATAAGCGACATGGTTTTGTTATTGTTGATGACTACATGTTTTATATGGGTGATTTTCCTATCTGATAAAGATGAAGCTTTGACATTTTTTGAGATTTTCTGAAAGAGTTAAAAGAGAAAAAGGGTATCTCATCACAACCATCCAAAGTGACCATGGAGGAAAATTCGAAAGCAAGGCCTTTAAAGATTTCTCCAATGATCAAGTATATACCCACAATTTCTCAGCTCCAAACTCACTTTAACAGAATGGAGTAGTTGAGCAGGAAAATCAAACTCTACAAGATATGGCCAGAACAATGATATTAGTACATTCCATGTCAATTACTTCTAGGCAGAACCAGTAAGCACAACCTGCCATATTCTCAACAGATGTCTTATAAGACCCATCATGAAAAAAACCCCATTTGACCTATGAAAAGGAAAACGGCCTAACATAGGATTTTTTTCATCCATTTGGTAGCGAGTTCTTCATCCACAATAATGTTAAGGACAACTTTGAAAAATTCAATCCAAGAAGTGACGAAGGTATTTTTCTTGATTACTCTATTACTAGTAGATCTTATAGAGTTTATAATAAACGCACTTTATGTGTATAAGAATAAGGGCATGTCATATTTGATGAAAATAATACTATGATTGAGAAAGAAATTATTGCAGGTGTGAAGATATCAGCCAAGAAACATCATAGACAAGAAAGTTATAAGAGTCGACTGATAGCACAAACGCAGTCACAGAGTTGAGCAGTCAACCTACCAACAATCAACCTGAACCACAGAAGGACTCAACTACTCCTATGTTTGGAATGCATCCAAATGAGTGGAGAAGTGAACCAGAATATCCTCAAAATTTTATCATAGGAGGTCTAAGTGAAGGAACAAAAACTAGGGGAGCTCTTAAGAACAAGGTAAATGTAACACTCATCTCTCAAATCAAACCAAAGAAAGTTGAGGAAGTCTTAAAAGACTCCAGTTGGGTACAAGCTATGCAGGAGAAGCTCAATTATTCGATAAGAATCAAGTCTAGAAATTGTTACCTAAGCCTGAAAATGCTGCCATAGATGGAACCAAATGGGTTTTTAGAAATAACTTGAATGACGAGGGGAAATTAGTGTGAAACAAAGCTAGATTAGTAGCTCAAGGCTACTCACGACAGGAAGGGGTCGACTATGATGAAACCTTTGCTCTGGTAGCACGATTAGAGTCTATACGGATTTTTCTTGCATATACATCTTTTAAAGATTTTAGACTTTTCCAGATGGATATCAAAAGTACCTTCTTAAATGGATTTATTGATGGTGAGGTGTATGTAAAATCTCCTGGTTTTGAAGGCTCACAATTTCCTTACCATGTGTATAAGTTGACGAAAGCTCTATTTGGACTCAAACAAGCTTCTCGAACCTGGTACAAACGACTTAGCTAATTTATACTTGATCATGGTTTTACAAGAGGTAAAGTAGATACTACACTATTTATCAAAAGATCATCAGGAGGTAATCTTGTTACCAAAGTCTATGTTGATGATATTATATTTGGAAGTGTTAACTCTCTTTTGTGCAAGGAATTTGCTAATCTCATGAAAAGTAAGTTTGAAATAAGCATGATGGGAGAACTCATATTTTTCCTTGGACTTCAAATTCAACAATCTGATGAAGGAACATTTGTATGTCAGACCAAATATATAAAGGAATTGATTCAAAAGTTTGGCATGAACGGTACTAAAGCAATTGGTACACCAATGAGCCCATCAACAAGTTGTGAAAAAAACGAAAAGGAAAATCCAGTGGATAAAACGAAATATCGTAGAATGATTTGCTCCTTACTTTACATAACTGCTAGTCGACCAGATATTATGTTCAGTGTGTGTAAACGTGATAGGTTTCAGTCAACTCCTAAGGAATCGCACTTGACACTAGTAAAGACAATAATACGTTATCTCATCGGAATTGTTTCATATGGAATGTGGTACCCACGATCTAACAATTTTAAACTTGAAGGTTTTTCAGATGTTGATCTTGCACGTGATAAGAAAGACAGAAAAAGAACCAATGGAACACGTCAATTACTGGGAAAGGCACTAATATCTTGAAATAGTAAGAACCAAGGCTCAGTTGTGTTATCCACAACTGAGGCAGAGTATATTGCCACCAAACAGTATTGTGCACAATTACTATGGATGTCTCATCAACTGAGTGACTATGAACTATCTCTTAAACCTATTCAAATATTCTGTGATAATTCTAGTGTTATATGCCTCTCAAAGAATCTTGTGCATCACTCTAGGGCTAAGCATAGAGATATTAATCATCATTTTATTAGAGATCATGTCTCAAGGGAGATATAGAGTTATCATTTGTTGGAACCGCTGATCAACTAGATAAAATTTTTACTAAGCCTTTGCTTGAAGATAGATTCGGCTCTTTAAGAAAACTACTTGGTATTATTTTGCTTGATCATAAAAATTAGGACTTATGTGTTAATTTTAATTCTTGAGTGACTAATGTATTTAGTTTTCTTTCTTCTTTAAGTATGCATTAATTGAGCGCCTGTGATTTCCCTCTCTTTTCCAATCAGTCACAAATTTCAAGAAAAGAAAATCATCACCATTTCCTTTCACTAACACCCTTTCCTTTCCTCTTAATCATCTTTCCTCTTCTTTATTGTTATTATCGCTCAGAAACCCCTCTCCAAAAATCCTTCAATAGAAAAACACTCCAAGAATAGCTCTGCCTCCACCAGAAAAAGTACTCGTTCTAAGGGAGAACCCTCTTCTCAGCCTCTAGAACAAGTAGACCTAGGGTCCGATCACACCGAAGGGTTTGCCTCTTCTCAGGCAGAACCATCTGACCACTCTCACCGAATAGGTGAAAAAGCTCTTAGAAAAAGACCCATGGAAGACTCTCTTGAATGTTTTACCCCAAGAAATCCAAGATAGACCTTTCGAGTTCTCTAGAGCCAGACATCAATTTCTAGGATACCCCAAATATAGACTTCTTTGTTGCCCTCAAAGAAAATCCCATTGCCCATGATAGAGTAATCAACCTTGACGACATGGAGGCCCTCAATTGTAAGGTAAATAATCCGTTTGTTTTTCAAGGATGGTAAAATTTCCTCTCTTTACCCCCTCCCAAAGTCCATAAACCTCTAGTGAGGATGTTCTATACAAATCTCCGCTCTAGCAAACCTAATAAGTAATAATCCCTAGTTCTAGGAAAACGCATTGTTCTTGATTTTTCCAGGTTTGACTCATTTTTTTTAGTGTAAGTGCTTTGGTTTTCCCATGCTTTTCAAAAATACTTGGCCTGAAGACTTTGAAATTACCTTTGATCAAGCAAAGCATTGTATAACTGAGTGTCCCTCTGATTTCCTCCCTAACTAGTTAGATCCCGGTGATATTAGTTTTGAAACTTGAATTCTGGCCCACATTGTTGCAACTACTCTTCTTCCTCACACTGGTTCATTCTCAACTTTCTCTCAGCGAGACACCTTTCTTATCTACTGACTAGTAACCAAGATTAATGTCAAACTGTCCTCATGGGTCATAAATTTTATGGTTGAAAGTGTTGATGACCCTACCAATCTACCTTATGGTATGGTTATCACCCATCTCTTGAAGCCTACAATATCTCTATCTCAGAATATCCTTTTGTCGCTGTCTCCAAACCCTACAACTCTAGAGCTTTTGCCAGTATGGGGTATGTGTGTGTTAAGGGTTCTTAGCTGAAGAAACGAAAGGGAGAAATCAAGAATGTTCAGCCTGAGTCAAAGGCCAAAGCCTTTGGTTCCCATCATAGTGTAAGTGATCCTAATCTTGTAGAAAAATTGACTGCTATTGATAAAAGGTTTACCATCATCAAGGAGCTTCTTGTTCAACTCAATCAACTGTTGGGGACATTCATGCCATCTCCAAAGAGATAGGATCCGATGTTTCAAAGATAAGGGTCAAAATTCTTGAGCTAGCAGAAAACATAGTCAAAACCCTTAAGGTGGTACATGACAGGATTGATGGGTGACAGTTTTGGCAAATATCAGGTTTGATTGTCTGAAGGAGGCAGTTTGTAACACTCTCACTTATTTCTTATGTCATTAGTTGTACATGTTTCATATAATTTTTTGTTGTTTTGGACCAGATAGCCAGCCATTGGATGTTTTCTTTGTTTTTGCTAAACTCTCCATGCTTATAATTGCCTATATTTGCATAATATCTGTTTATTTTACTCTTTAAATGTGAATATTCCCTCTTTGTTGATGCTAAAAAGAGGGGGGAAGGTTAATTATAGTGCAGGTTAAATAGCGGCACTTGTTGATGGGGAGTCGACTAGAGCATATGAGGTAACACATAGCCGCACATTTTGAGGGGGAGTTGACTGTCACATCATGAAAGTCAACTTAGAAGCCTGCTACAGCAAAGCAAGTACCAACTATAACAAGGAAGTAAAGTGCTTTTATATGTTATTTTGTCATCATCAAAAAGGGAGAGATAGTTAAATATCAATGATAAAAAGTAACATATTACTATTGGTGCATGATCACAAGAGATAAAACAAAGGACTCAAGACGCTCTATCATTCAAGTACAGTAAAAGTAAAAGAATTAAGAAAAAGATGTGTCAACAAAAACAAGTAAGCAAGGAGAATGATGGAAATTGCAGAAACAAAGAAAAATTAAAGTATCAATGATTAGAGATGAAAAAGGAAAAAGTAGTGAAAATCAGAAATAAGAATGAATCAATCAATGATGTGATAGCAGATTGACGGGGTACATTATAGGAAGATCCCAATTAAAGGAAAACGAGATTGCGAAGCTCTACACTTGAGATTCTTCTATCAAAGGTAGACTGTTGCAGCGCGGAATCAAGGGATCCAACTTTGATTACTCAAATAGCAGAAAGATCGGTTTAGCGGGAGAAAAGTCTATCAAGGCAACAAGTCAAGGAAAATCAACGAAAACTTCACCTACTCTTAGAAAGAATCAGTTTACGGTTCCTTTTAAGGATCAACTCTCTTGGATCTGTAATCTATCAAGATTCACATCAATAAGAGTCAAGAACCTCACGAAGTATATATACATTTGTACCATGCATAGGACTGCTTATCAGGCGGATTAGGCTGCTAAGGGGAAAATGTATAATTTGAAGGGGAAAATGTTATGAGGTAATTAATAGGGTAAATTGTGAAGTAATTAATAGTGGTTGGCTATGTAGCTCCTTTTCCTTTAATTATAGAGATAATGCATAAATACCCCATTAAACTTGTCCGAAAAAGTCATTTACATACTTTAACTTTACGGGTGTCCTAATACCCCACTATTCTTGTTTGGGTTGAATTTAATACCCCATTGGTAATACTTAGTCAGTCTTGTGGTGGAATGTGTAGTACACGCGCGCCACGTGTCAAAAGCTGATTTATTATTTCCCCATTTATTTAATTACAGTTTTATTTAACTCTTGTTTCCATGTCATCTTCATCACCACCTACACCACCATGGAACCAGCTCTAAACCACCTTGAAAACCTGCAAAAATAGTACCAAAAACTTACCCCAAAATACCTGTCTCTACTTCTAAATATAAATAAAACAAACATATGTTCGATCAAATGAGCAAGTAACTAACACAAGAAATAAATCAATGAATGTGTTCCCAAATATTTCCACAGCTCAAATCATTCATCAAAAATCTCAAAAAAGCCTTCCATGTTATAGCCACAAATGGAGGTATAAGAAATGGTTGAATTAATTGTATATATATAATACACTAATTTGTGAATAAAGACGAAATGGAGAGAGTGAAATAAGAAGAGGAGACCACCACCACAGACGGTAATGGTGACGGCGATGGCGGCGAAGTAGGCGGAGTTTGGGGTAGCTGATCTATAAGAAGTTAAAATTCTTGTACCAACTAAACCCCAAAATCAGCAGCAAAAACTCACCCCAAAATACTTCAAAATCCACCCCAAAATCGTAGCAAAATTAGTTGCGAAAATCAGAAAAGAGCTGCGAAAATCAGCTCCAAGACACCCCTAAATTCCAGCAGTTTTTTCCCCTTTAAAATCGCTGAAAATTACAATAAATTTCAGCCCCAAAACGTTCCCAGAACCTGCTGAAATCACCCTTCAAAATCACCTATTTACAGCTCCACAACACCTTAAAATCAGTCCAAAAAATAAGCCATTAGTTGTAAGATATTTTGTTCTTTCTTTTTAATTCTTTCTAGTATGATTATATTGATGGAATATGGTGAAAGAAATAGACGAGTGGAAATGGAGATTCAACAAGAAAAAAAGAGAAACAAAAATAAAACAAGACTTAGTTTCAAGAAATGGGGAGAAAGATGATGACATTGGTCTGCTAAAATGAAGAAAGAGAAAAAGAAAGAGAACGAAAAAGAAAAGAAAATGAATAAGAAAAGAGAAAAAATAGTATTAAGTTTAATTAGTTAGATTATCCAATAGAAAAGTGACATCTGAATAACTAAATTAGTTTAAAGCTTCTTTTTTTTTACCTAACGCGCATCTAGGGAATTAGCTACACTTTTCATGTCAGGTCATCACCCAATAGGGTTTTAAATTCATCCCAAATAAGAATAGTGGGGTATTAGGACACCCGTAAAGTTTAAGTGTGTAAATGACTTTTCCGGACAAGTTTAATGGGGTATTTATGCATTATCTCTTAATTATAATGCAAAAGCATGATTAGATTCCATTTCAAGTCAATACAAAGGAATGAGCGATCTACCTTAGAATCACTTCATGTTGTAACTCTTTACTGAATTATTTTTATTTTTATTTTCATAACCTTATCTTATTTTTTATACATGAAAAATTTAATTTTACGTCTTTTACACCTAAGATATCTAAAAATATTATTTTCTTAATTTTAAAATTATAAAAAGATATAACGTACAAATGGTCCCATATTACTTAAGTCGTTCTATACTTAATCACAAACCTAGTGATTGGAGTGTCTAGGCATATACACTCATTGTGGTCCTACAACCATGTGACCGAAGAGGATGTATAGTTACTTACCCAATATCTGTATTGGAAAAATAATCAATTGATTATTTATTTAATAATGATTTATTTTTTCCGGTAATTGAGGTCAAGACTATTGTTGATGATAATATGTTTGTCGAAAATAGTGTACTAAAATAATTAAATTTTAGTGCTATCTTAAAGTGATTGAAAAACAAGACAATTGATAAATAGAGGTCGATGTCATATGAACTATCCACTAGGTTCAATTAATTAGTAATTACTCAAAGAATCTCCTAATTAGTCATCATAGTTTACATCATGATTATTAATATTTGAACACTCGGTTATCCACTCATATAATAAACAAAGGCCACCACTAATTGAGTCAATTTGTACAGCTCAACTGTTTTTCTTTTATTTACTTATTTTTCTGGTTGACCAAAAA
The DNA here is from genome assembly GCA_032618575.1 of Nicotiana noctiflora. NCBI lineage: Eukaryota > Viridiplantae > Streptophyta > Magnoliopsida > Solanales > Solanaceae > Nicotiana > Nicotiana noctiflora. Next base: position 72,794 of record JASVEL010008385.1, on the reverse strand, counting down.
TAAATAAATTACTAACACTTAATTGATCATCCTAATTTGAGTTGGGAAATGAATCGTTATCTTTTTCATTATTCAGATTATTAATTGTACTTCTTATGAATAATTAGATGTCTTAATTAATTAGAGTGTCACAATATAGAAGTTAAAACTTAGAGAAGAAATAAGTCGAGAAACCGAACAAATACTGTGAAATTCAGCTTCTGCTCATGAAAAATAGCACTAAGAATTTTCGACGGGTGCAAATTCAGCACCACTGATGAAAATACAGACTACATGAAACCAATATAGTACAAATTAGAAGGGGTTCCTTTCTAGTCACATTTAATTCTAGCTATTCATTTGTTGCTCGATTCGCCCGGAACTTCGTGTATAACAAGAGCTTAGTGCGATCATCACTTTCTCGAGTTTTTCTATCTGAACATGGAAATTAGAGAGCAGAAATCATCTTCATCACAAGGAATAGTAATTCCCAAATCATGGCTAAAACCAAACTCTTCTTCAGCTCTTTGAAGCAAGTTCTGAAATCTTGGATGTGTCAACCAAGAAATTGGAATTATGTACCTACTCCTATTTTCTCCCACATATACAACAAAATGACCTTTTGGGACATCATGGGGGAAGCCATTTTCAATATTTTTTCCAAAACTAGAACATTTTTTGAGGATTTGTTTGAGGGCTACTGTTTGAGTGATTTGTTTGCTTGTTTTCTTAATTAGAGCCATTTTTGGTTTGTTTTCTTAGAGAATTGAAGGGCTAAGAAAAGAGTAGAAAATAGATCACCTGATAAGAAAGGGAAAAGTTTTGTGTTTTGGGGAAAATGGGAATGACAAGAGTGTATTTATGGGAGAAATTGAAGTGGGAGAACAAATGCATGTGAATGAAAGGGGACAAAGAAACTATAGACAGTGGATGTTTATGTAGGGGTAGTCACTTGAATAGACCACTCACCCCTCTCTTAACCTCAAAACTCTCAAGTCCAACTCTTGTTTATTTATTTATTTGAATATTCTTTTTATTCTATGTATATAGGTCTTCTACGTGTATGAATTATACTACTAAGTTTGTATACGGTGAAAATTGGGGCTACACGATTTCGTTCTTCAATGGAAATGGTGATGCCACGTTGAGAGGCCAGGATGTCGAGCTCGGGGTCGAGGCTCCTTTCCAATATCAAGGTCGAGGTCGAAATCATTTGCCGAAGTCGGTAGAAGGCATACCTCGAGATAATACCGTTATGATTCAGTAACAGAAAGAGCGGGATACCCGCAACGACCCGAAGATCACGGCGTAAATTACAAAATGGATTGACCATTGGCGGTTAGACAACTGTCAAATATGATTTCCTACTGTAATTAGAAGTGTACCTTATTTAAGAATCTTATTATATAATATAAAAGGGAGCTCAATCATTCGTAAGACATGTTTTTCGGCTGATAAGAAATACATGCACGTTACTCATCTCTAGCTATTACTGTTCATGAGAGTTGCTTTATAACTTTCTATTTCCACTATTCCACCTCGAGATTGTCATAATTCGAGGTCGAGATTTGGCTTGCACACCGGTTTGACTTATTTTATTGTTCAATTTATATATTTAGTTTATTGTTTATCGATTGATATTAGATTAAATCGCATATCGTTAAAAATCACAATATAAATTTAATTGTTACTTGAATTTTAGGATAAACGGAATCACATGCTATAATTTTATATTTTTATTATACATTACTTGTATTAGGATAGATTTACACGTTTTTTCACTATATCTCAATTTCCTAAATATGCAATATTAATGTGAGAAAAACCATTGACTAAATGTTTAGTGGATGGTCCTTTCACCCTTAGCCAAGGTTTTCGGGTTCTTAGCACTAAAAATAAAATTCTAGTAAGTTACGCTTCCTAAATTGGCCTCGCAAATTTAGATTAGTCTAACCAATTAAGCTCCTAGCTAGCTCTACCCTGATGAGAAATCTGTTAAGATTCATGGAACTATTTCTTTGTGTGCCATATACTAGTTGATTTAACAAAATAACATCAATCAGCATATGTGGTTTGACCGTAACCCCGGAATGATATACTCCCTTCGTTTTAATTTATGTGAACCTATTTTCTTTTTAGTCAGTGCCAAAAAGAATGACATTTTTTCCTATTTGGAAATAATTTACCTTTCTGCAATGATTTATAGTCATACAAAATATATGTGCCTCATTTTACACCACAAATTCAAAAGTCATCTTTCTTTTCTTAAACCCCGTACCCAGTCAAATCGATTCACATACATTGAAATGGCGGGAGTACTATTATATACAAAGATGAAGCCAGAATTTAAGGCTTCAATTTAATTGGTATTCTCATTTTTAAAGTAATTGAGTTCTAAATTAATAATTTATATTTATCAATCAATTTCTTAAGATAAATACGTGATTTGAACCACAACTATCAAATTCGGCCAACCTCATAACCTAAACTCTAGCTCTATGTCATGACCTGACACATCATCATACCACGTGAGTGTCATTTGGTATATATTAATGCCATGTGAAAGCTTATATAGGAGGGTGACTAGCATTTGTAAGAAGATTCTAGAGAAGTATGGACATTTCCTTTGGAAGAGTCTAGATCCTTATGGAATTGTGAGAAAGTCCTTGGAATCTTCTAGGCTTGTAGAAAATTCTAGAGGGTGCGCTTATTTTTAAATATGGAAGGACTTATAAATTAATTATTTAATTCATCAAACAATTCAAGTTTTCTCTAATACAAAAGGTTCTTTTAGCAATTCTCCTGTGTTCTAACATTCTCTTGGCAATATTGAGTGTGGTAAGACTAAATTAGCATAGTAAAACCGTGAGCAAATTATGCAAGATTTAGTGTGAGTTGTCAAGTGTCATAAATTTACTTAATTTGAGACTAAAGATGTGATATCAATTAAGTACCGCATGTATACTTAGTTTGAGAATAAGGACGCGACAGCTCGCTCCGTAATTAAGTTCGCGTAATTCCAATGACATTGTCATGGCAGAAAAGAAGATGCAATAGTCTCTTTACATTGGGACGCGGTGGGGGCTTGTACGTTATTAACAAGATTGAGACTAAAGGTGAAAACTAAAACTTCTCAATCAGATATTTATGGGATAACATGAAGTCTGAATTGTTTAAACATAATTGTTTTAGATATATCATGTAAAATTGTACATTAGTATGTTTTGGGGTCAGTAAATTTTTAGATAAGCTGAAATTTTTGTAACTTTTTTATGGGTTAGAGGTATTAATTGTAGTAATTCCTTTCTTCTTCTTTTTGAATAGATTTTCTATGTAAATTTCTTGGCTTGTATTGCCTTTCTCATATTAAAGTTATTTGTATATTATATTTTTTGCCCACATTAATTTTGCTCGACTTTGCTTGCTCTTTCCGATTCAAATAAATTAAGAGGACTTTGATTGAACATTTACTTAGACTAGACATTGTCTTGTATTGTTTTGATGCTTTCTCTCCACTAGTAAATTCATGTAACGGTTTTCAAGATTAACAAATCACATATTAAGGGAAATTTTTAGAGAGGATTCAAAATATAAAAAAAGTAAACATAATAAAAAGTCAAGTGTATATATATTTTTTTATCCACACAATATAATTTTTTTTGTAAAAGGGTGTTGATTGATACCTCTCGAATAAGGATGGCTCCGCCCCTCCATATAATAGTACAATAAAATAGTTAAGCTCTAGGGAAAATGGCAACTTTGAGAAAACTAAGTAAAAAGGATGATCAAGGAGAAATTTTATTTTGTATCTTATACAACTGACACTAATTGTATAAGATTTTTTTTTGTTTCATAAATTTATGGATCCCAATCTTATACTTTTAGATCCACATAAATTTAAATTCACAAAATTGTAAGACAAAAAGATTATCTTATATACTAATGTCAATTGTACGGACACAAAATAAAATTTTCCATGATGAAGGGATAATGAATGAGAAATGTCGGTTGGACAAGTACCACTTTTGGTGATTCTAGTTCGTTAGATTTGATTGCCTTTATGAAGTGGAACCTTATAGTTTATACCATTTTCCAGTTGATACGATATGTATCATTTTTCTATATGATTCGAGTACTTATGGATACCCCTATAATATGGTAAAATATCTTTAAAATCTCCTAAATTTAGCACAAATTATTAGTTACAATCTTAAATTATTCGTAATCTTAATTACTCTCTTTAATTTGGCCTTTTGAGAGTCATTAACTCTCTGGACACTAATATGGCAAAGAATGTGGATGCACTCACCTGCCACTAGAGTTGTCAATATGGGCCGGGTTAGCCCAGCCCATATGAACTTTAGCAATTGACGGGCTGGGCTGGGCTAGCCCACCATTTTAATGGGTCTTATAATGGTCAGCCCATCCCAGCCCTATGTGGGCCGCAGGCCCCCACAGGCCAGCCCATCATTTTTCAAATATAATATTTATATTTTTTCATTTAAGTTATTACCTAAAAAAAGATAATTATTTAAAAGATAAAAAAATATCTTATTAGAAAAAATTCGCAAAACTTATTAATTTTTTATATTATTGCAATATCTCACAATAAACACTAAGAAAAGTAAAAGACAAGACTATATTTCATTCACTAAAGTCAAAACTTAAAACAAACTATTTAAGAGAATGTTCATGATGCTTATGAGATATCCAACACATCATCTTCATCAAACACATTTGAATCCGATTGTGACAAGGTTGTCTTAACATCTTCACTTTCATCTACAATTGATATGCAACATTAATTAGTTAAATATTTAAAACAATTAAATTTAAAAATTAATAATATTTAAATTCACATAAAAAGCATACCAGTTTAAGTTTGGAAAACATGTGCAGCCAATTTCGAGTAGTAGCAAGTGTTTGGATATATTCATGTAAATGTAACTTCTGTACTTTGTAAGAACACCCCACCAATGCTAAATATGATTCTGATGCTATAATGGTAATAAGAATACTAAGTACATCACCCATCATCATTGAAATATCTAGATATTTTTTAGAATTGTCCTTCTAGTACATGACAACATCCATCTCTTGAACTTCGCAAGATCAAGCTTTGGTTCCTCTTAGTAAAGATCCAATTTTAACTTTCTATCTCTAAAGGCGGTATATTTTTATTTTTTATATATTTTAAATAAATATTTTATTAGGCCCATGGGCCAGCCCGGCCCAGCTTCAGTCAAGCCTCACGGGTCACGGGCTTACTCAGACCGGGCTTAAAACCCTCATTTTTAAACGGGCTCCAAAAATTCTAGCCCGACCATGCTAAATCACGGGCTGGGCTAGGCCAGCGGGCCAAGCTCATATTGACGGCTCTACTTGCCACGTGGATTTTTCCTATATATGTGCCATTTTTTTGAAAAATAAAATATATTTTTACCTTTTTAAGTATATTACTTCTTTAGATAAATTTTTTCAAATACAAATTATGATAAAATTTGGATGGAATACATTATTTAGATTTTCTTCTTTGGCTAAAAATAATAAAGTTTTAGTTAATCTTTCTTTGAATTTGACCTGAAAATAAAGATTTATACAATTGAAATAAATAGTCAAGACATCTAAAAGTTCATAAAAAATACATAGTTTAAAATATTATTTTGTCTATAATATATATATATAAAAATTAAAAATACACAGTTAAAATAAATAGTGAGTGCATCTAAGCTTAATAGACTTCTTAAAATGTAAAAGAGTAATTATACGATTTAACATAAATCCCCAAATTATAGATAAGTTAATACTACTGGTGTGTGGTCTCTCCGAGACAGTCTAGTAGTCAAATGGGCACAATCCAAATGGTAATATTACGAGTTCAAATACTCCCACATGTGATAACATCTTTTTAATTCGTTAAAAATAATAACTTTCTAAATTTTGAAATTTAACTATTTTAACATTTACTGAGAAATTTTTGCAGTCGCACAAATATTATAATATATAAGATAAATTTTAAAATTTTTACGACATGTTTAAAATTGTAAGTTTTACTTGTCTCTTTTTTTTCTTTCTTAACCTGGTGTCTATTCAAACTTTGTCACACAAATTAAAATGGTGGGAGTGAATCTTTTGATCACATATGTCGAATTAAATTTTTTTATTCTATGTTAACTAAGTAAGGCATATAAACAGGGGCGGTTCCACACCATCAACTAAAGGTTCAGTTAAATCCAATAATTTTGATTTAGATTATGTATTTATTCTATAAAATTTATTAAATATATACTAATAGAACTCAATAACTTAAAAAGGTTAGAAAATTAAATCCACCACCTTCAAATTTTAATTCCGCCAATGCATATAGATACAGTGTTTAGCAAATTGGATGAACGTTTGAAGTGGAATCTCGTTGAATGGACAATACGAAGGCAAGTTCCAATTTAATAAGAAGTGTTGCACCAATAAATGCAAGTCTCTTAGTCAGAAGTCATACACAGAAAATCACATCAATTATCTATACCAGTGCTCCTTCAAAGTCAAGCCCATCAATCACTATAAATCACCAAGTCAAAGAGAAGGTCTTTGATTTTCTGACTTTTAGTAGATTCGATTTTTTTTTCTTTTGAGATTTTTCTAAATCATGTTCCTCTGTGTCCTAGCCTCCCTCACTTCCAGGGACCAGGGCCATGAAGATGCACAAAGTGATCTTCATTTTAAATTTGATATTATATTACTATATACTATTACAGTTATAGTTCGATATTATTACAATCTCAATTTTTCTTAGTAGGATATCGTGATGACACCTAGTATCTAAGATTAGATAAGCAGAGGCGGATCTAGGATTTGGGATGATGGGTGCACCTAGGAGTGGCAGACGGGCAGGGCGGGCGGATATGATTCGTATCGAAAATGGATAAAAAAACGGATAAATTATCCGACCTGGCTCATATTTAAAATAAAAAGGCGAAATACATAAAGGGCCCCTTGAATTTGTCCTCAACGACCAACTGAATACCTTAACAGACTCATTTACCATTTAGACACTTCAAGTGGCTATTAAGTATTTCAAGTAAACACTCATTACTGATGTGGCATATGCGTATTTGGTAACAAAGTGTTAGGCGCGTGAAGGTCATTTTTTCAATTGTCAAATCCAAAAAAAAATAATTAATTACAAGAAAATTCGAAACAAAATATTGCTTCTTATGCATCTTTGGTCTTTATTGTTTGGCATTAAAATTATGAATGGATCTAAACATAATCCTTGCCATTGCTCTACATTTGGGAAGAAGTATACGAAACCCATCACAACTCTCAAATTTGCAAAGAAGTCTTTGAAACCCACCGCAACTCTTGAAATTTGAGTTCGTGTTCCATCATTCTTCATTGTCCAACACTGTGGAAGAAGCTGGGTTTTCTTGATCTGAAAATTGGAGGCCGAAATTGATTGGGTGTTTAAAATATTTGTTGAAAACTTATATACAGATTTAGGTTGATTATTTAGCTTCATTGGAGTTGATTCTACTGGCTTTGGTTCGAAATTTTTGAAGTCTATTCGAAGAAGACATGTCGGTCTTTTGATTTTTTTTGTTGCTTGTAAAAATTGGGTATTGTGATTTGATATCGGTGTTGATTAGAGTTCTTATTTCAAGTTTGGACTCATTTGGTGAAATAACAATTGAGATTGAATAAATTTGAGCAAGTCGGAAGAACGCTGAAGAAAACTGCTATATTCTTCAACTTTTGTGTTCTTCAATTTTTGAAATTGGGCTTAAAGTATCATAACTTAAGCATTTAGTCAGTAACTACGTTTAATTTGTTGGGAGTTAAGATGCAGGTTAATTTGGAGAAATGGAATGAGGAAAAATTAATGGGTGAAAGAAAGAAGATGAAGGAAGGAAGAAAGGGGGGGGGGGGGGGTTCAGCGCTGCTTGGTTAATTAAAAGTAAGGAAAAATAATTGAGTCACTTGAAGTGACTCACGCATATAGTTTGATCTGCCGGAGTGTTCATTTGAAATACTTAATAGCCACTTGAAGTGTCTAAATGATAAATGAGTCAGTTAAGGTGTTCAGCTGGTCGTTGAGAACAACTTCAAGGGGCCGTTTATGTATTTCGCCAAATAAAAACTTATACTTTCGCAATCTGTAATACTTTTATCTTTGAGATCAAATAGATGTATCTGTACAGCTTCTAACTTGATTTTTATAGTGCAACTATATCAAAACATAATATAAATAGCATTCAACGGCTTCTCATTTCAACAATAAACAATCATTACTATTATCAACAAGACAAAATCTCAGCAAGAGATTCAAACATTGAGCAAAACAAAAAAGCAGAGAGCGTGGAATAGGCTAGCAGCAAGTTAATTGAAATACATAGCAAGGAGAGAGGAGAGTAGTTACATACCTTAGAATTTTAAGGGAATGTGAAGGAGAAATTGTTGCTTTCTTGAAGAATTTACATTCCAAGTCACATAGAATCCATAGAGAGAGATAGAGAGTTGAGAGGGAGTCAAATGTGGGATCTGTTTTTAGACAAGAGGGACTTTTAAATAGGAAAAAAAATCACAAATTAAAGTGCTAAGGAATCAATCCCATGACCTGGGGTGTATAAGGGCGCCAATTTACCAATGTACCAAGGTAGTCATTTGAGTATGGGTGCCCACAAACATACTTATATAGATAATTTTAAAATTAATATTACTTATACCTAGCCTAGGGAGGGGAGCATGGGTGCACGTGCCCCACTCCCCTCCACATAAATCTGCCCCGTTGATAAGCCTAACATTTATGCAAAAATAAGTGAATTAATAATTAAAGTTTCAAAATTCATCAACTAATATAGAGAATCTCCACAACTCAACATATTTATAGTTTTTCAAAACATGGCAAAATACAATTCACAAGCTCTAAGAATTGATACTAAATATTTCAATACATCAATGTCTAATAAAGGATCAAGAAATAAAATAATTTAGGTAGAGGGGGACTCCGAGGCTTGCGGACGCTGGTAGGTGTACCTTGAAGTCTCTAAAACTGAACTATCGCTAGTACCTGAGCTGGTAAGAGGTACCTGGATCTATACAAAAATATCTACATAAATATAGCATGAGTACTCCATAGCGGTACCCAATAAGTATCAAAACTAACCTAGGTAAGTAATGACGAGATCAAGTCAAGGCCCTACTAGAATAAATAAAAATATCTGTACAAGTGTATGGTCGTGGAGTAATGAAAGCAATGAAATTGAAACAACCAATAATATAAAAAGGTTTGTTACAAGGAACTAAAGCAAATAACATAACACTAAGAAAAATCAGAAATGATATACTAAGGAAACAAAACAACCAAAGACAAGTGCAGCAATAGAAAAAAACCGACAAGAGTCACTATTGAGGTATCGCCTTGTAGCCTCAAATCACAAAACTAATTCACAATCTTTCCTTATATCACCGCGGGAGCCTTGCGTTTAGTTTTGAAAATCATTTTTCCAAAATAGCATCCCACATTTTAGCCCACCTTAACACACCTCGTGGCTTTTAGTAGTTCCCTAGCCATGCATATCAAGCTCATCGTATCTCACCGCATGCGTTTTAACCCCAAAACCTTATACCACTGCATGCGTATCAATACCACAACGTATCATAATTCGCATTTCAAGTGCCAAATGTCATAACTTGCCACAGAAATCAACAACAACAATATTATTATGATAAATAGTCCATGGCTCAATTACAATCTACGCAAGAGTTTCAACAATAATAACCGAAAAGTGAATAACTCAAAAAGAATAGTATTTTACAACTTAACACTTAGCCTTAACGTGATTCATGGCCTTTATAACACTGTACAAATTTTATCAACAATATATTTCAAGAACAACAATTTCAAGTAAGAATTCAATGGTTAAATAATGAATATGGAATAAAGGGAACAATAATTTCAATTAAACATGTAGAGAAATTAGCAAGTAAAGGAGAAGACAAGTAGAACATGTAAAAATAGTCTAATAATTATGAATATAACATGTTAAAATAACTCAAGTAAGGCACGAAAGGTATCTACATAGCTAAAATCAGTAAATATCCACATTTAGCTCGTGTACACATTTGTCACTTTGCATACATGGTCCACATATCACAATTATCACAAAACAACATCAATCCTAAGAAACAATTCCCCCAAACAAAGTTAGGCAAGACACTTAACTCAAAGCATGCTAACTTAGTATACTAGTAGGCTTTTTCCTCTATTATCCAGCTTCAAATAGTTCGAATCTAGACAAAACAACTTAATACTATAAATTTAAACTACATGAAACTATTTCTAACAACAAAAATTTTGATATTTGAAAAGAGATAAAAAGTCAATCTGGGACTGCATCTCCAAATCCGACCAAAATTATATAATTCGATTACACATTCGATAATGAGTCCAACCATACAATAATTACTCAAATCCAACCTCGCTTTTCAAATCCCAAAATTTTAGCCTAAGGAATTTCACAAATTTTTCCCAAATTTCCAACTCAAGACACTTATTAAATGATGAAAACAACAATAGATTCGTGTAAACCAAAATTGAGTTAGGATTTTTTACCCAATGTTTTCCTTGAAAATCTCCCGAGAAATTGCCTCAGGCGAGCTATCTAGGTCCAAATTCTGAAAAATGAGATGAAACCCACGTTTTAAACTTTAAATCCTGCCCAAGTGTTATTCTTCTTCGCGATTGCGAAGCACAAATACACATGCTGCCAAATTAACACCCCGTAAACACAAAACTCCATGCGCGAACGCAACCTACTGCTTCCACAAGGTACGCAATTGTGCAACACTTCACGCGACCGTGATGAACAAAAATGTGTGGACCTGCAGCATTATCTTCCTTCTTCGCAGACGCGACCAATGATCCGCATTCGCGATTCACTGACTCTCCAAACATCGCGATCGCGTGACCCTTCTTGCGATCGCATAGAACACTTTCACCAGCTCACCTAACAGCTATTCGAGATCATGAATCCCCACTCGCGATCGGGTAAAAGGAAACCAACAAGGCATTTAACAGTCTCCAAGGTTCCAAAATGCTCGGGACATGATTGGAATTACACCCGAGGCCCACGGGGACCTAAAGCAAACACACAAACAAGTCCTAACATATTATACGAATACGTTCGGAGTGTCAAATCACATCAAACAACACTAGAACCACGAATCGCGTATCGATTCAAGCCTAAGGAACTTATGAACATTCGAATTTCAAAACTAATGTTGTTTCATACAAAAAAATTTCGATTGACTTCAAATTTTGCACACATGTCCAAATTACATGACGGACTCATCCTAACTTCCGGGGGAATCCGACCTAGATATCAATAAAGTCAATTCCCCATTAAAATTTCCAACATTCCAAACCTTCAACTTTCCAACTTCTGATAATTCGTGCCAAAACGACCTACGAAACTCCAAATCAACATCCGATTATGCTCCTAAATTTAAAATTACCAAACGGAGCTATTTGAACAGTCAAAACTCTATTCCGGAGTTGCCTACACAAAAGTCAAACTACGATGAACTCTTTCAACTTAAAAATCCAACTTAGGGACTATGTGTCTTATTTCACTACGAAACTCGCCTGAAGCTAAAACCAAACACCCTGGCAAGTCATGCAACCACAATATAACATATAGGAGGCAATAAATAAGGGACCAGGGCTAAAATGCTCAAAATGACCGACCGCATCGTTACAAATATTTTGCTTTTTATTTTTGAAAGGAGTTTATATTTTATTTCTGGTATAAGCAACATCATATAATTTCTATTGCTTCTAACATGAGATAACTTATTATATAAGGATTAGTTTTATGAGGATAAACCACTTATAAGACTAAATGACTTTGAATTTTGAGCACCACCTCCACGACCTTGATTTTTATTTTTAAAAATCTTTATTTACTTTTAAACACATGTAAAATTGTAGACTTTCATATATACTATACACCGTATGTTACATCTTTAATGCAATAGATGAAATATTCTTCAAAAAGTGTACACACTAAATAATTCAATCTTTTAATGTGATAAGTCAAAATATTCTTTAAGAAGTATATGCACTAAATAAATCAATACTTATTTAACAATAATTTATTCAGTGTATTCCTACAATTAGGTTTTGAGGAAGTAATGTCTATTAAGACCTTGCTCTTAGCTTGTAAAGTTAGAAAAATTAATTCCAATAAAATCTCGACTCAAGAAAATATTTTTAAGCAGGATTAAAAAAGAAGACACGTTGAATAATAGTAATTCAATGATTATTATTTTTTGATATTACAATCTTTGCGTAGCTTTATTTATGAACGAAATGACCCAATTTTTGGTGATTACCCAATTCTTTGTCACTCAATAGTAATACTACTAATAATGATTTATCACGCTTCATTAGTTTCAGTTAAGGTTGTCGCCGTTAAAATTTTGATTTTGATCTATACAATAATTTAACGTGGATAGGGAATTAGTTAATTAAATACCATATTTATCTGAAATTTCAAATATTGCTTTTCAAGAGTTAACTATATCAATCAAATTATGCAATTATCTTAATTTGTGAGTTTTGTCTCCGAACCATCTTATGTGAGTGTCTACGTCAGACTGCAATCATTTAACTTTAAAGAATTTCCACATATTCCCTAACATAAGCTTCTTCACCTAAGAATTTCCACATAACATGATTTGTCAAGGCAGCAGATTAATCTTATCCAACTTTGTTTCTCAACAAATAGCTCAAATTGAAGAATTCTAGAGTAGCTAACATGATTAAGAGGCTGTCTCGCTAAGCTTATAAGGGGTCAAAACGGCTTATAAGTAATTTTTGGCTTATTTACTAGTTTGGTAAAATTAAAAGTGTTTATAAACCAAAAATAAGCCAAAAGCCATATGTTGGGGGTCTCCAGCAACTTATCAAATTTTAGCTTATAAGCACTTTAAGTTTGACCAAAATATTTACTATTCTATCACTAAAATACTTTTTTTTAGAAACAAAACTCTTCGTATATCCAGTTCTTCACCTGCATATTATTAATTTTAACACTTTCATTCAAACACATATTATTTTTTAAATCAGTTTCAGCACTTAAAGTGTTTTTGAGCACCTAATACTTATCAGCTAAGCCAAACGGGCTCTAACTTAATTTAGTTGCGATTTGTCAATAATACTGTCTACTGTCCGAAATATTGATTTGTCAATAATAATACTGTCTTCTCTAACCTGTGCTTACTGGAATATTGATTATGATTAATGTTTTTAAACGTGTCTTTCCAAGTTTCCTTTAAGGACCATGTGCAAAAACTACAAAGACAAATTGGGAGAACTAAGTACTCGTTTGGTACGGTGGATATTGAATAAATAACGTTAGATTTAAATTTAAAATGAGTTTATGTCATATTTAATTAGGATAAAGTTATGGTATAATTAATCACGAAATTATCCCGGGATTATAGTGTTATTTTTATTTCAATAATTTGTGATAACTAATTAATTCTACGATAACTTGTTTCCCGACAAAACGACACCTAAGATTTTAAGAAGAATCATGGACCCCCTCAAATCCTCCTTTTTTTCAACCCAATAATCTTCCCTAAAATGTCATTCGCCATTCTAATAATTAGGAGTACTTTTCAGTTTCATGAAGACCCTTTGTGGACAAATGTTATAAGTTTAATTTTCTGACTTATTCCCTTTTGTTTGTTTTTGGAAATGAATCTTTTGCAGTAAAGTAACAAAGAGATGTCTGCACATCGTAAACCTTGCATGTGACAACCCTGCTCATGAATCTATATCTGCAACAACATAAGCAAATGAAAACAAAATGACTAAAAACATGGATTCTGATACTAAAATTAGTACCATTTGAAATCTGTCTTCTGGTCTGGTGACATGTTATGAAGATTTCATGCTTTCCCATGTTCCATATGGCCCAGAAAATTAAACTGCTTTTTTTATGTGTTAGTTCCCTTATTATAGCCCAAAGTAATAATAGAAAGAAAAGCAACAAGAAATTTTGAATTGGCGCTACTAGAAATAAATCCAAGCTTACTGATAAAAGATCAAATAAGTCAATAAAACTGATCATTGTAGTGGGTTCTCCCATGTTTTATGAACGATAATGGGGTAACACGGGTCACGTAAAATTATAATTTTCAGCTCGAACTATGTATACATCCGAAATTTCTAAAAATATATACACATTATATGTGTCACGAGGACCACACAGCTTATTAAAACATAAAAAATCGTTTTTCCATTGTCATATATATATATAACTTTGCATAAGCATGTGAAGCCATGTTACTCTTGCTTTTAAGACCTCTTATCTACCACAAAAGAAAAAATGCGGTGCCTGCTAAAACATCTGAAATCTCCAACTGATAATCACCTACCAATTAATGCTTATCATAGAGATTTCATTCACATGTAATTACGTATAAATAATGTGATAGTAGTGTGTAAATACTTTTGATACTGTTAGGGTGTTGAACTTAAAACTCTAATGGCAATATTGTTGTTTGCTTTTTAAGTTCAACCAGAAAACACTAGGCCCATTAATTTAAAACAAGAAGAAACATTTTGGAAAAGTTGTGTTATGCATCCTTTCGGTTTTCAAAAAGGCGGTGAAGAACTACAAAAGGAATATATAGGGAAGTAGAGCCAAAATGAGATGGCTAATAAGTGCATATTGTCCACTCTAGAACCAAAGGACCTTATTATTATCTGGTCCAATTCACCGCATCCATAAATCTATGGAAGTGATTGCGGGCAGCCGGGCACTCTAAGACAACTGACCAAAAAAACAACTAGAGCACAACCACAAACTCTAAGTCAAACATGGACACAAATGTTGTAATGGATACGTGGTAACGATCCGACTAGTCGTTTTGAGTTTTTTACTTTACTCGCTAGTTATCGGACATGACTTGTCCTGTGTAGTATATTATGACTTATGTAAATCGTTGATTTTGGTTTTCAGGACGATCAGAATGAATTTGGAAGAACAATTCTCAGTTTGAAACTTGAAATTTGAAAGGTGTATGGGTCAAAATATGACCTCGAGATAATTAACGAGATTAACTATGTCCTAAGCTAATTCGAAGTTAAGAAATGGTATGACCACTTATTAACTGCGATACCCAATTATCAGCCAACTCGATCATTAAGGCTACGGCATATCCGCCATCATAAGGACGGAACCTCAGCATAGTTATGGCCGTTAGTGCCAGCTCATACATCTTATGTGTATAAATACAAAGAGAAGGAACCCCTAGAAGGGGGCTTCTTCTTCTTCTTCACCACTACTCCCAAGAAAGGGAGAACACACAACAATACCCCCCATATTACGGGAAAAAAGAACATCATTGTAAGGCTCTGAACCTCTCTATGGAGGGACAGACCAAACCAATATCATCAATAAAAGATCTCTACATATTTCTTTCTAATGAATAACACTTGTCTCTTGAATTTTTCATTTGGTCTCTCGATTATTACGATCTGCTATGATTGGCCCTCAATCTATTTTCATTGTTTTATGCTTACGAAGTATGTGATAACTTCGAGCTAAACAATTTGGCGCCATCTGTGGGGATTTCATAGCAGAATCGCATAGTTCTTCCATGGACCAAAAGGAAAGAAACGCCAAAGAACAACCCAGCTCAAACAAGCTGAAGCGATATATCAGACAAAGGGAACTTGAAGATCTCGAATCGAGATCCAACTCCTCTCTCTCTCCAATCTCCGACGGTGCGAACAAGAAGAAGACCCCCCAAAGGGGAATCCCCATGAGGCATCTCCCGCATCCTAAATACGGGATCCGACCGAAAACCGGTGTTGAGATATCTCGAGAAAAGAGCCACCTCAAGACAACCTACATGCCCCGATTGGGAGGATAGCGCGGGAGCTGCCCAAGATCTCGAATCAAAACCGAGCTTCAACACTCAAACACTAACAAAACCAGATTCAGGCTATGTACCTTCACAAAAAAAAGGGTTCAACTATACGTTGAACTGGGACTCAGGCTATGCGCCATCACCTTAAAAGATTCAACAAAGTTCAACAAACAGTTGAACTGGGACTCAGGCTATGCGCCTTCGCCAACAAAATTCGACTACGGCCGAATCAAAACTCAGACTCGAGCTATGCGCCCTCGCCTTAAAAGATTCAACAAATAGTTGAACTGGGACTTAGGCTATGCGCCTTCGCCAACAAAATTTGACTACGGCCGAATCAAAACTCAGACTCGGGCTATGCGCCCTCGCCTTAAAGTTTCAACAAACAGTTGAACTGGGACTCAGGCTATGCGCCTTCGCCAACAAAATTCGACTACGGCCGAATCAAAACTCAGACTCGAGCTATGCGCCCTCGCCTTAAAAGATTCAACAAATAGTTGAACTGGGACTTAGGCTATGCGCCTTCGCCAACAAAATTCGACTACGGCCGAATCATAATTCAGACTCGGGCTATGCGCCCTCGCCTTAAAAGATTCAACAAAGTTCAACAAACAGTTGAACCGGGACTTAGGCTATGTGCCTTCGCCAACAAAATTCGACTACGGCTGAATCAAAACTCAGACTCGGGCTATGCGCCATCGCCTTAAAAGATTCAACAAAGTTCAACAAACAGTTGAACTGGGTCTCAGGCTATGCGCCTTCGCCAACAAAATTCGACTACGGCCGAATCAAAACTCAGACTCGGGCTATGCGCCCTCGCCTTCAAAAATTCAAAAAAGTTCAACTTGTAGGACTCAGGCTATGCGCATTCGCCCACAAAAAATTACAAGATTCAACTACGGTTGAATAGCGACTCAGGCTATGTGCCTTCACCAAAAAGTTCAACTACAAGTTGAACTGGGACTCTGGCTATGCACCTTCACCAACAAAATATTACCATATTCAACTACGGTTGGATAGCGACTCAGGCTACGTTCCTTCACCAAAAAGTTCAACTACAAGTTGAACTGGGACTCAGGCTATGCGCCTTCACCAACAAAATATTACCAGATTCAACTACGGTTGAATAGCGACTCAAGCTACGTGCCTTCACCAAAAATTTCAACTACAAGTTGAACTGGGACTCAGTCTATGCGCCTTCACCACAAAAATTATCGAGGTTCAACTACGGTCGAACCAGGACTCAGGCTATGTGCCTTCGCTATAGAAAAAGAGTTACAGGATTCAACTACCGTTGAACATCGACTCAGGCTGCGTGCGTTCACCAAAAAGTCCAACTACAAGGTGGACCGGGACTTAGGCCATACGCCTTCGCCAGTAAAAATCGCAAGACTCAACTATGGTGGAACAACGAGTCAGGCCATATTCCTTCACCATTACAACCCCAATCTTGCTCAAATAACAATGCCAAATGCCTTTGTCCTCAAGCCTGTAGAGCCACGGACGGAGAAACAAGTTAAGATCCCTTGCCATTCAAGTAAGTACACCCAACTCGAACTAAAATTTGGGCCACGTAAAGTTCGGCCCCGGTTGAAGCACAAGGCCGCGTTCCCTACCATCACGGCCAGTAGTTCGACCACGCCCGAAATGGGACTGAGGCTAAGTGCCACTATCGCCAAATATGGCCATAACTGTTTACACCAAGTAAAAGAGAAACGATAAACAAAGTGCGCTTAATCACGGCCAAGGCCATCACCTCTAAATAGCCGACCTAGTCTATGACTAAGGCAAGCAAACGACTCGACGATACTCGAAGACACCTACCTAGCCAAGGCCGCCAACATTATCGTGGTCAAGGCCATCGTCACCATTATAGTCAAAGACATGGGTAAAGGTACAAAATAAACACCAGGCAGAACAGAGGAAAACAAAATCGCATATATTTACATCTTTATTTACAACAGGTCATCCCCGCTTACACTCGGCCAAGGCTAGTAAATGAGAAAGAAAGAAAAGAACACAAAAAAAAAGTTAGCCAAACGTCAACGAAAACAAGAAAAGTACAACAAATCCTTTTCTCTTGATGCCACCCGCGACACCACCAACATCACCAATGCCCTCAGCGCCAGCATCAACCCCTGGCATAGCTGGATCAAAGCTGCAGTCGACACGAGCCTCACGAGCCTTTTGACGCGCTCCTTCATAAGAGGTTTCAAGTACAATGCCGGCCTCCCACAGTCTCCTAGACACGTCAAATTAAGCCTCGGCAAACGTCCAAAGATCACGAGCCAGGCCGAAAGAGGTAACCTGATACCTTAAGCGCTGGTTCTCGACCTCTGAGGCCGTAATCCGATCCGCCGTAGTCTGGGCATCCCGTTCATAGATGCCAATGTGTTCCTCCAGCGCTCCCTCTCGAAAGGCCGTAGCAACCCTCTCTAGCTCCCGTCCCCGTTCATGAACGCGGTCCGCCGTCTCCAACGTTCCGACCCTCGACACTGCGTCCCTCGCCTGCAGCCTCAAGGCAGCGACCTCATTTCCAAAACGACCACCTGTCTGGTCAAAGTTTCAAAGGCCTCTGCCGCCCTTGCCCGATCTTGGCGTTTCGTCTCAACAACTGGAACTGATGTTTGAATCGCCAAAGCGATAATGTCACCTTGGCCCGAGCAATATTTTTGGAGGAACTGCTTGCCATTTTCTGATCAAAGAGATCGAAAAGAAGTAAGAATCAATGAATGAAGATGGATATTACAACAACCGAAGAGCAACAACAACGACGAACTGGCTAAGCGAAGAAAGTTCTTCAGAGATTTCTCTTAAGCAAATTACAAAAAAAACATGCGTTATAATAACAGAACTCCATGAAGCGGCTTTTTAGTCGCCAACCGGCGCTTTGCCTTCGAAATGGTTATAATGAGGATGGTGGCCCAAAAGCAAAATATGAAAATATACTATAACTAGAGGGCCATTCTCAGCTACTTTAAAGTAGGAGACTTGGTTTTGACGAAAGTGACTCAAAACACTCGGGAAATAAAAGCTGGGAAGCCGGGTCAGACATAAGAAGACCCCCTACCAGATTTTAGCTATCACTGGTAAAGGATCATACGAGCTGGAGAATCAAGATGGAGTCAAATTGCCCAGTAATTGGAACGTGATTCACCTCAAAAGATATTACTGATTATGGATCCTACCTATACTGAAAGTATGTGCTGTACTCTTTTTCCTTTCGACCTGTTTTTATCCCAATCAGATTTTTTTGTACAATTTTTTAATAAGGCAGTAACGGAAAGCATACTACGAAGGGAGTGTCACGTTAAGACCTATAAATAACAAGGCATTGAGATCATAAAACACTATAGGAGCTAATCTTTGTATCCATGGAAAGTTCCTAATGGGAAACAAAACTTGCCATCAAACCAAAGACTATCCAACCGTTCACAAGTGTTTAACCAACATAGCAAGACCTCCAATGTTTCAATTTGAATACTTCGCTTTTGAATACTATGGGGAATAATATTAGATACGGCAGCAAGGATGACACGAAAATCGGGACTACGAGACATGGGAACAACAATATCTCTTTGGGATCGGGGACTGCATGGTCAACTTCGTAGAAATAAGTTGTACGAGCTAGCCACATGTATTGGCAATTTCTTTTCTCTAGCAATCGAATGCTTATGTAATTTTAAAGATGGAAGGAATAAAATAAAGTCTTTTATTTTTATCTTTTTTCTTGTCCAAGCGATAAGTTAATTTTATCATTTGAAAGTTAACAGAATATTTCAAATGCTTGTGCTGAAATAAACAACAGATGTCCTCTTCAAAAGCATCATAAATATAAGAGGGCCCTCTCTTATGAAACCCTCATAGTAAAGGGTTAGTTCCGAAAGAGTTTATTCCCAGAAACAAAAGCTATCGGACAAATATACACCCGGAGCTCTATCTAATTCGACGCAAAAAGAGTAAACTTTGTGCAATACTTAAGCAAAGTCTTCTTTATTTATCAATGCCAAATGGCATAAGTACAAAAGTACAAAGGAATATAGCAAAAAAAAAAAATTGGAAAAATCTAAACATTATCACCACCGGAATTAGGGAGGAGAGAGACATCTATGCCTCTCCCCCCCCCCCCTCCAAGGAAAAAGTGGGTGGATCAGCCGCCGGTTCAGGACCTGGGCCTTCATCATCATTCTCTTCAAACTCATCCTTAGTTCCCGAAGAATCAAAAGGAGAACTTAATCAAGATCCTAGACTGCTAGCCTTACCGAATGAGTTTAAGAAATTATTTGCTGAACCTACACAACTACCACATTTTAGAGAGTTATTTGATCATAGAATAGTGTTGCAGAATGGAACTGAACCAATAAACAAGAGGCCTTATAGATATCCTTCAGTAAAAAAGGATGTGATAGAGTATTTTCTCAAATAAATATTAGATCAAGGGATAATACAATCAAGATATAACCCTTTTGTTGCACTTGTGGTTTTAGTTAGAAAGAAATATGGCAAGGAACTAAACAAACACACTGTAAAAAATAAATTTTCTAGATAGTGGTGGAAGATTTGTTGGATGAACTAGGAGGATCTAAAGTTTTTTAAAAGATAAACCTAATATATGATTACCACCAACTAAGAATGGCAACAAAAATGTACCAAAGACTGCTTTTAGAAACCATTCAGGTCACTATGAATACCTAGTGATGCTCTTTGGATTATAAATATTCCAGCTACTTTTCAAGGCTTGATGAACTCAATTTTTCATGTTTTCCTTAAGAAATATGTGTTGGAATTCTTTGGTGACATTCTAATCTACAGCACGAGCATGGAAGATCATTTATACCACCTCAGATCAGCGTTCCTTTAAATTGAAGAGCATCGACTATTTGCTAAGAAAAGTAAATGTTTCTATGGAGTATAGAGAATAGAGTATTTGGTCCATTTTATCGCTGAGGAAGGAGTATCCACTGATCCTCAAAAGGTAGAAGCTATAAAAAATTGGCCCACTCCAGCCACTTGTAAGCAATTAAGGGGATTCCTCGGTATGCTGGTTATTATAGGAGATTCATACAAGGATTTTGCATCATATGCAAACCCGTAACAGTCCTTCCGAAGAAAGATGGATTCGAGTTCCTAGATAACAAGCCTACATGTTTTCTTCTTGATGATATCAACAGTGACGATAGTGACAATCTTAATGCTAGTGATGATATCGATCGTGACCTTGATACAGAGCTGGAACTGCTAATTAGGATGAATAGGCTAACTATGGATATGATGATCACCTGCAGCCTTTGTTTGTACAATAAATCTTATTATTCTACTATTAAAACACTCCTTATGAGGTGCTCTATGGAAGGCCACCTCCTCTACATCTACCTTACTTGCCAGATAAATATGCATCAGATGATGTTGATAACACACTGCTGAATAGAGAATTCAAATTGCAACTATTGAAACATCACTAATGAGAACCTAACCCAGATTGAAGTAGCAAGCTGACTAGCATAGGAGTGACTATGCAATTTAAAGTGGGAGATTGGTATATTTGAAAGTCCAACCTTACAAACAAATTACCCTATCGACACAACCATTTCACAAACTAGCTGCTAAGCATTATGGCCCTTTTTCAGATCATAAGGAGGGTGGGGTCAGTGGCCTACACGTTTCTTTTTCCTTCTTTAGTAAGATACATTCTACTGTACAGTGTCCTTAATGAAGAAGTGCTATGAGGTACCTGCTCAGATTTTATACCCTCCTATCACTTATGTTGCTAGCCCTAATTTCCCCGATCCTGAATCTATTTTGCAAAGAATGATGGTGGAGAAGAGTAATAAAGTAATTGCACAAGTCTTGGTCAAGTGGTCAGGTCAATTAGCAGATCATGCTACTTGGGAATACTTTAATATGCTCGAGACAAGATTTTCGTCAAGGATCTTCTGCAGGGGGGGGGGGTGTTGATACACAAATATAGTTCTTCCGGAAATTAGTTAGTGTTAGTTCATAAAAATGCCACATCAGCAGAGTTAGTTAAAAGTTAGTTGGAGTTAGTAATTAGTCAATTTGATAGTTGAGAGTGGAGAGAATCGAGACTGAATTGTGTGAGCTTGTATTCTCTATAAATCAGATATTATAATTTCTCTCTCAATCTTCTCATTTCTCTCAAATTCATCTTCTTCTTCTATCGTCATTGTTGATCGTCTCGAGCTTCTCTGTAAAGCTCCAAATTCAGTTGCTTAGTCCTCGAATTCCTGCAATTAAGCTAACATTATTCTTTATAGCTATTCTTGCGTAAAAGGTGAGGTACATTGAATAGTCATATGTATGGTTAATTGTAAATATAATTTTTGCATTCTAAAATTAAAACACTTACCTTCCTAGTAATATTTGATGCAATTAGACCAATAACATAAATCTGGGTACAATTAAAATTTAGTGAAGAATTGAATAAAATTAAAAACTAAGATTAAATATCCAAGTCTTTCAATTTTAAGTGGAAAAAATATAAAAACTCAAGAGAAACTCTCATTGAACATCGCGAAATAAGTGAGATTTTATGACATTTTTTTTGTTGTCCAAAATAAGTGATTTTTTCATATTTCAAGAATGAATTAATTATTTTTTTCTACATTATTCTTGGAGTAAATAGTATTGGAATGTACGTTAGCTAGTGTTTATGTAAGATAGTGAAGGTTAATATGGTCAATTTTATTACTAATTAATGCTAAAAGGTAAAATTTTAATCTGTGCGAAAACATCCAAAAAAATACTTATTTTGGACATAATGGGTACTTTTTGAATTTGTGGTTCTAAACAAGTTAAAAAAAGTTCAGAAAATTTTGCGGTTATAAAATAATTGGAAGTTTAAGCTAAATTGTTTGCAGATTTAGAAAGGGATCATTTTAAAGAAAAAGGAAATATGTTGGAGGGAGTAATATTTTACTATACATATTAAGCTGAAACAATTATTTTAAATAAAGAAAGAATTACAAGAAAATACACATGATTTCACACAATAACAAAAAATGGCCCATATTTTTTAGTTTTACCCCACCTAGCCCATATTATACATATTTTAAAAGTACTTGCAAATTCAAAATTTGTGTTCTTACAACCATTGCTTCTAAAACTTATGGAGTTAATTCTTTGTTCTCACAACCATTGCTTTCTCTCTTTTCTTCTCACATCTTCTACATACGATTCAAGTGGCCGTGTATTTTTTACTTATCCTCTTATGTCACCTGCTTGCAATATAAGAAATTTGAAGAGTAGAAGTCCACCATTAAAGACCATTCAAAGCTTTAATTTTGAATATTTTTTTTTAATTTGTTAGTTGTTTGGATTGGATGTTGTTCCAATTGATTGAAAATATCAAAAAGAGTTCAAAATTTAAATAGGAAGTGATTTGGGGTAGATTTGGGCAAAATTTAAGTTAAATTCAGAAAAAAACGCAAGGAAGAAGACGGAGTCAGATTTTTGTATAATTATGTATAATCTTGTATAATAGTGTATATGTGTGTATGTTTATACATTATACACTGTTATACATCTTTATACAAGCGACTGTAGACAAACTTCTTTCACGATTTTCAGTTGTAATTTTTGTTCAAAACCAGTCCAAGTCTCTATTAAATGACTTCAAATTTTATATACAACTTCCTTATACTATTTCTAACAAGTCTAAATGACACCCACTCCAAATTTCTCATAAAATCAAATTCGAAATTTTAACCCACATATTTAAGCTTGTTAAAAATCTAATTTTTACCACCTAAATGAATTTGGTTTGTTAAATTAATATTTGAGTCACAATTACTATTCGAAAATTAATTTAAAAGTTTGAGAAATCTATTTTAAAAGTTAAATAGTGGTTCTGAGAGCCTATTAAAGTTGGATGTTGATCTTAACATATTATTTTTGAGTTAACTGGTTGTAAATTGAAATATAAAATATAAAATTAAAAAACATTGAACTTAATTGTTCTAAAGCGAAATTTTCTCTTAAAAAAAAGTTTACATTACTTGCAAATCCAGATTCATTGACTCGACCACCCAAATTCATTGAGTCAACTTGCCGCCATGTCCGATCACCAACGAAGCCGAAAAATCGACCCTTTCCTCCTCAGTTACACCGCCGACGAACTCCTAATTGCCTCTGAGTTTCTATCTAATTGGTTCCCTTTTCTCTCTCGTGGCCTCTGCCAAAGCTGTACGCTCACACTCTCCCGTTGCATTCGATCCCTCCACCTCGGTAACTCTCTCTTCTTATCCCTTTAAAATTTTTGTATTAATGTTGTAGTAACTTGTTTAAGGAATTGGTAATGTTCGTACCTTTCTGTAATAATACTCACATTATGCTAATAATAGATTCCCCAGCTTTTTGTGCATTTCCTCAATACACTTATACATAATGCTCACTCACTATATACATAAATTCTCCAGCTTTTAGGTTTTCCTCTTTATTGCAATTTTTTTTTTTTGAAACCCCATTATGTTTTTTCTGCTTTTCGATACGGTGGTGAACCAGCCAACTTGGTTGAGCAGAGGTATGTAGAACCATTGGGGTTCAATTGAATCCCCTCTATCGAAAAAAAATATTGTCCAAATAGGGCAAAAATGAGTTTTTGTTTTTGGTTATATGTAAACTGTCTGAATCCCCTTGACATTAGATAAGAATCTAGATTCTAGTGTAGTGACAAAGGGTGTTAAAAAATTGCAGTAGGTCACAGCTTCAAATTCCATGTGTGACATTCTAGTTTTTTTTTTTTTCATTTTAAATCTCCTTGCATAAATTCCTAACTCTGTCTTGGGCCTGTTACCACCCATAAGCACGGGAGCAAGAATCTTAACCACCAAGGTTTGAGCATATGAGCTCACACTGAATGTGGTGGTTGGGATTTGAACTTGGGATCTCCACACTGTTACAACTACCCAAGAGTACCAAAATCCAGCCAAGATTCATGTAGTGTTAATGATTTGATGAGCATCTTTGTAGCCCTAGAGCATTTTAGTCAACGGGTGAAGTAGTTCAAGATCTTTGTAAATTCATCTAAGTGTCTTTATATACCAATGTGAGACTTGATATTATATAACACTTTCCTGCAAGTATAAGTCGACCTAGTTTCAAGTATGGACTTCAATGGTGACTTAAGGGTGTAAAAGCATGAATAACAAAAGTTGTCTATGACACTATATGAAAGAACCTGAGCATCTAATGGAAGAGCTTAAAGCGCAATATGTGAAGTAACCAAGACTTTTATGAGCCCATTTGGGTGTCCTTATAAATCTAGTGTGGAACATAACATTAGATGGCTCAACATGTAGATAAGTTGTGAAAGCTTGAAAATTCTCAGGTGGATAATGATGTGGGCAAACTTTTTTTTTTTTTTTTTAATCTTTTCATTCTTATGTTCTGGATTATGATAAAGAAGAAATTATAGATTTAGTGAGTTCTCTGATCAGAGAGTTTGTTGCTATGACTGCAGAGGCGGCTGGTGATGCAGAACGATTAAAGCAACAAGAGGATTTTACAGTTTTGACTCCCGAACTTCCTGATCCGAACTACTGTAACGGAAATCTTGACAATTGTGTCAACAATTCACTTGGGAGTTGGAAAGAGTGTGCTGACTTATATGATACCGCTGATACAAATTCATTGGGTAGTTGGAAAGACGACGCAGATAGTGCAGAACGTTTGAAGCAACAAAAGAATTTCACAGTTCTTACTCCAGAACTTCCTGATTCGAATGACTGTAGCGGAAATCTTCACAATTGTGTCAACAATTCACTTGAGAGTCGGAAAGAGTGTGCTGACTTATATGATACTGCAGATACAAACTCATTGGGTAATTGGAAAGAAGGCGCAAATAGTGCAGAACATTTGAAGCAACAAGAGAATTTCACAATTTTTACTCCAGAACTTCCTGATTCGAAGGACTGTAACGGAAATCTTGACAATTGTGACAACAATTCACTTGGGAGTTGGAAAGAGTGTGCTAACTTTTATGATACTGCTGATACAAACTCATTGGGTCGTTGGAAAGACGGCGCAGATGGGCCAGAGCGTTTTGATGAGGCATCGGTGCGTAGGAATAGAACAGATAGTTATGTAGGTGGTGCAAATCGCTCATCACGACTTGTTGAAGAGGCCTCGAGAAGGAAAACATTCAGCTCACCCATACCTGCGGCAAGCCTGAGGATGAAAATGTCATGGACAGATATGGCTCTGGAGGATGAGCTTGATGCTGAGGATATTAGTGAGTCGACTAGCTGGAGTAGTCAGTTAGGTAATGGCAATGGTGTGAATGAAGAGGAAACTTCTGTTCAGGAGACTAAGCGAAAAACGGTACTGTCAAGGGAACAAAGAGAGCACATTCGGTTTTGTAATGTAAAGAGGAAAAAGGATTTCATATGCTTGGAAAGAGTTAATGGGGAAGTTGTGAATATACTTGATGGCTTGGAGCTACATACTGGTGTCTTTAGCATGGCTGAGCAAAATAGGATTGTTAAATTTGTAGAGAAGCTTGAGGAGATGGGGAAGAATGGGCAATTAAAAGGTCAGTTTTTCTTTATTAACTTTGCGAACCCTTTTTTCTTTCTTTTCCAGATGAAAGTTACTGTTGTACTAAGGAATTTATGATGAGGCCTTAGCCCTTGCTAAATCTAACAGAGAAAACTTGTTCATGTTTCGTTTGAATGAAGTAGATTACACGATTAGTTACTCATTTCCTGTTAAACCTTAGAAATTGTTCCCTGATTGAAAAAATACTAGATAAGGTATTCCACAATTTTATTGAGCATGGAATATGGGAAAAGGGCCAAAATCAAAGATTGAGTCATCAATTTAGAGTTGCTTTACGGGGATTTTAAGTTAATTGTGCAAAGTGTGTCAGTTACTTTGTTAAGGCATGTGCATTTTGCACAAATGTTTTATGCTTCTCTTCAAATTTCAGTGTTGAATCTTAATTCCACTTCTGGTGGTCATCATAATGATTTAAGGAGTTTTTCCCTCTCCACTCACTTCTTCAAATCAATTTGATGTGGTTTTACCTTTTCCTTGATGATTGTGGAATGAAGGTAAAATGTTCTATCTACTTCCTCCGTATGTTCCAATACCTAAAGCTAATTCCGTGCGTTATCGTGCTCTGACCTGCTCTATTTTGATTGTTTTAGAGCGAACTTATACAGCGCCACAGAAGTGGATGAGGGGTAAAGGACGTGTGACAATCCAATTTGGTTGTTGCTACAACTATGCTAAGGTAAGTCTTCGGCTATCTTTGAAATTATCCTACTCTCTCCTTCCCCCCAAGCTCCAAGTGGGAGGGGGGAGGGCAGGGAAGAAGAACAGAGGAGGCTCAGAATCATCGCCTGTATGCTTTAGATTTTAGTCCATCTCTGAGAGAAAACCTTTTCCCCTTTAATTCTGACCTTATTCAATTAGGTTGTGACAGATATGAGTGGATCACTTACAAAAAAAGAATGTAGATATGTGACTATAACTGAAGTTTCTTTATGGCAGGATAAGAAAGGCAATCCCCCAGGGATTCTCAAGACTGAAACAGTTGATCCATTGCCTAATCTTCTTAAGGTCATGATTCTTCTAATCTTGTAAGATGGCATGTTATGCCTCCAAATTGTGTTCCAGACAGCTGTATTGTCAATATTTATGAAGAGGGGGATTGCATACCACCTCATATCGACAATCTTGAGTTTGTTCGTCCATTTTGTACTGTCTCATTCCTTAGCGAGTGTAATATAGTTTTTGGATCAAATTTGAAAACAGTGGCTCCTGGTGAGTTTGCCGGTGCAATTGCAATTCCTTTGCCAGTGGGGTAAGTATTCTGGGTTTTAGCTTTGTCCTTGCAAGATTTCGACTACTATCAATTGTGACATAACCTTCCTACAGGTCTGTTCTTGTCTTGAATGGAAATGGAGCTGATGTGGCTAAACACTGTGTGCCAGCTGTTCCTACTAAAAGGTTTACACTGAAAGTGCAACTTTAGTTTCCTGTTGGTGAATCTTCTGTCAAACATTTGCTTTAGCCATAACATCTCATTCACCTTTTACAATGTGCAGGATTTCAATTACATTTAGGAGAATGGATGAATCTAAAAGGCCAACTGGATATGTTCCCGAGCAGGATTTACTAGGTCTTCAGCCATTATCATACGAAGCAGATATATATGAGAAATCAAACACCTCTAAACCAAGGGATTCTACAAGAAAACAATTGGGAAGACGAGAAGAGAACAAGGAAACAGTAAAGATATCAGTTGAGAGGAATTTCAAGCCACGTTACTTTGGTCGTAATCGACAAGGACCTGCTAATACGCGAGGAGTCTGGGTGACTGTAGATAAGTGAATGCATTTTGTGACTATGTGTATAATTCATTCATATGATGTAGATATAAAAAGTCAGATTTCTACTTACGGAAAAGAAAAAGAACTTTTGGTTTCCACTTACTACTGTGATATTTTTTGCTGTGGTCGTTGGTGGACTAAATGCTGAAAGCTGAAAATTTGCCTGTTTGATATTTTTGCTCTTTTCTCAAGCATGATTACCACAAACTTTACTTGTTCGAATCCACTTCATCAGAATCTGCTTAAGTGAGCTTGGTTGTTTCACCATTCCATTTCGAATGCTAAAATCTTTAATAATTCAATTGCTATACACAGAGTTAAAAAATATATTACATACTCTGATATTTAGTATTAATTTTAACAAATCATCTCTCTTCTATCACATCATAAATTGATCCATGCCAACCCTGATCCAAATACCAAACTATTATTATTTGGAAAATCATAACTTTTTTCTTGCAATTGATACTTACCTAGATTACTTTATTAACTATATTGATAAAGTGTCATATGAGAGAGAGAGAGAGAAAGAGAGAGAGAGAGAGAGATTTGGAAAGAGACAATTTTTTAATTATTTCAGTTAGCAGCAAATTCTCAATGGTCCAAATCAAATATGGACCAGAAGTTACAGAATGTAAATAAATAAAACACCTCAGGTGTTGGTGTTGGTGTTGGTGTGTTCACAACAGCAAAAAGAAGAAAGCTTTTCATTCAATATCCTCAGGGAAATGCAAGTGCTTTCCTCTAGGAGTAGGCAATCCTGCAAATTCAACACACTCTTCCACTCCTTCAAACTCATCATCACTGTTGTACACAAACCGAGTGTGTTTTCCATCTATTTTTTCCGTTCTTCTTTCTCCTTCTTCATTAACATTTATCTTGCTAATTGCTTCACATAGCTCATCAACTACTCCTTCATCATCTTCTTCTGACTTTTCACTAAAATCCAACAGTAGAGATCTTGTAATATTACTACTACTACTCTCTTCTTTCTTCACTTCAAACATCTCATTCATTATCTAACATACAATATATACAAACAATTCAAAATTCTTTAATATCTCATATCAAAGAAGAAAACAATCAAGGTAAATGAAAACTTTAAAATATAGTATAAAAAGATACTAGTCACAATATGATATGACTACCATATCATACATTATAGATAAATCGTTGTAGTTACCTTTTACATTATATCAATCAATGTATAGAAGCTAAACTCTTGTGAAAAATGATATAATATACCTGAGAGATGACAAAGTTGTCGTGTACGGGAGATGCAGTGACAGGTGGCAGCAAATCATTACCAGATAGATCCATAAGTGGTGTATTTGCAGGCGCAATAACAACACCTTTTACATGAAAAAGAGGCTGCCTTTTTGCCATTGAGATTTCAGCTTCTTCTTCAACCATTTGTAACAAGTTCTTCACTTGACACCTCAATATTGCCTCCCCTGACCCTGGAGTACAACACTTCCTTCCTTTAGTACTCCTAGACAATGCAGATGATGGGGTCTCTAAAATCCCACTTGCTAGCCCAACAATGGGTGAATTTGTTAAATCAATGAGAGCTGATCTTGATTTAGTGGTCACTTGTTTGTTTTCAGATTCTTTAATCATCTCTGAACAAAAAAAGATAGTATTAGTTTAGGCACAAACAAGTTAAAGAATTTTTGCTATAAAAAAACTGAATCTTCATTACTATTGGAAGCAGAAAGGACTTGTGATCTTGTTACTCTTCCTGTTGATGATGGAGTCTCCATTAAAATAAATGGCAGATTGTTGGCTTTACTGATGTGCTGGCTGTATTCAGATTAAGAGAAATTAAAGGACTCAAATGGTGGAAAGAGATAAAGAGTATTTTTATAGGAGTAATGGAATAATGGTTGGAGAATGGGCAACAAAATGCGACCGTTAGAAGCATGCTATAATAACTAGCCGTTGGGATTTGGAGTTGGTTTCCTCCTATTGGGTCTACAGGCCTTTTAGGCCCAAGTTCTTTATGGGCTTTTACATAATGTAGGTAAGACTAAGGACATTTCTGGTCCAATTGAGTGGCCTACTTAATGCAAGTCTCAGCCTTAGGGGGGTGTATGGTATGACAACATATAAGAGAATCGGTAATATTTTAATCTTATATTAGATTTGACAAAGGTAGTTCCAAAAAATTAGCATTACATTGTCAAATCCTGAAAAATCCTAGTTTCTTGTTTATCAGTGACGCTTATATGTGCAATTCATATGATGTAGATAAAAGTCACATATAAAGGAATTGACTGTTATACACGTATAATAATATTTGATGTTTAAATATTTTTTGGCTGTTATAAACAAAAGTTCTTCAAAAAATATTTTTTTTCCTCTTTTAATGTTACATATAAAAAATAAAAGAATTATTCAAATTTAAAATATCAAAAGATATACATATTAACAAGAGTGGGTTGCTCTAGTGGTGAGCACCCTTAACTTCCATCCAAGAGGTTGTGAGTTCAAGTCACCCCAAGAGCAAGTAGGGAAGTTCTTGGAGGGAGAAATGCTGAGGGTTTATCCGAAACAGCCTCTCTACCCTGGGGTAGGGGCAAGGTCTGTACACATTTGTCACGACCTAAAATCCACTAAGGGTCGTGATAGCGCCGGACACCGCTGTCAGGCAAGCCAATCAAAATACTCAATTAAATTCTCGTTTTAAAATTTTTGAAACTATGATTTTCCTTCAATTTTTCTAGTAAAAGTTAATCTTTACGAAAATAAATAAAAGAATTTTTAGAAGTAAATACAGAATACCACATAGTCATCCCAGAACCTAGTATCACAAGTGCATGAACAATTTCTAAGAAATAATGTAATACAACAATCGTTCGGAATACAATATTGGACAGAAAATAAATGCAGTAATCTGAAAAAGACTCTACTGGCCGCGGTCATCTCGAAAAATGCAGCTCACCTAAGTCTCTGTATCAACCGTACTGCTATGCTCACTAGGCCACTAGAGACACATGTTACCTGTGCAACAAAAATGCACAAAAGTGTAGTATGAGTACGAAAATAACGTATACCCAATGATTATCCCGTCTAATCTCGAAGAAGTAGAGACGAGAGGTCGACTTCGACACTTACTAGTGGTCCACTACTGTTATATCAATAATATAATAAATCGGGGATTTTATGAACATGATATTAATTCAATGGAATGATTCAAGTAAGAAATTCTTTCATTAATAGCATATTTCCAAATGCATTTTTCATTATTTATACATATATCTCAAGTCACGGAGAGAAAATACCAACATCTATAAATTCCAAAGCAAGCAATACAAGCATGCGCAAATCATGCTGATGGCATACGATACGATGCAACAATATTTGAACTATGCATTGCCAAAGGGTCGAATGGCACGAACCACAGATGCATATATTAACCTGCTTGCGAATCATACATACGACGCAGTCAAATATAAATAAACACAATAATCAGTTAATCAAGAATTCATCAGGGAACAATTATTCAAGGAAAAGACAATTCTCTTTTAACAATTCAAGAAAATAAAGTTTAATCTTTTTAGAGATTTATTTACTAATTCGATGTGATTTAAGCAATTCAAATTATCAATAAGATTATAAATATTTTAAGTATAGCATGTTTTTGGGTCCTAGACTACTCGGACTTAAACATAATAGTAGCTATGCACGGACTCTCATCACTTCGTGCATACGTAGCCCCCGAAAATAGGAGCACAAATCCAATTAATTCATCTATGGAGACAATTCCCTCATAAAAGGTTAGAAAGGAGACTCACCTCGCTCCGAAGATCCATAACCGGCATTCCACGCCCTTTCGAAGATTTAAATTGATGCTAAATGCTCCAAAGTTAGCCAATAATTATGTGAATCCATTAATATATGCTCAATTATTCATTACAATCCAATTTATAATAATTTTTAACCACGATTGAAAAAAGTTGACAATTATGCCTTCGGGCCCACATGCCCGGATTCAGAAAATTTGGAAGATTAAATTTACTCATGGCCTTATGAACTCAAATATATAATTTACCCCCAATTCAAATTCAAAACCATGGTTAAATTCAAAGAATATCAAATTTCTAGGTTTTCCCTCAAACCCCAAGTTTTTACCAATTTTATGCTCAAATCCGTATATAATCAGTATATTTAACTCAAGATAGGTGGTGATAGCTTACCTTATCGTTAATGATGAAAATTCCCTCTTGAAACCCTCCAAGAATCGCCCAAGCCAAAAGAAAATGAGAGAAAATGGCCAAATCCCGATTTTTAAAACACTCACTACCTCTAGCACTTTTCGCACCTGGTCTCTTGACTAGATCTGCGGTTTCGCAAGTGCGGTCCAAACGTCGCTTTTGCGAATCCAGGGCTCCTAGACTATTCCGCCTTTGCGCTCTCTCCTCCGCAGATGCAATCTCGCTTTTGTGGCGAGATGACTGCATCTGGAGTCCTAGATCTCCCCTACCAATACTGCATTTGTGACCACAGGGCCGTTTCTGCGGCTCCGCACCTGCAACCCTAGTCTCGCAGGTGCGGCTACACCAGCAACCAGCCACTTCAGCTCCTCTTCAAACTCTAAATTCAATCTGTTAACCACCCAGAATCCATCTGAGGCCCTTGGGACCCCAACCAATCATACCAACCAATCCCAAAACACATTACGGGCTTGCTCGAGGCATTAAATCATATCAAATAATGCTAAGATATGAATCGACCTCCAACCCAAGCTTATTGAACTTTAGAATTTCAACCTTCCACTTTCGATATTTAAGCCTATCAAATCACGTCCGATTGACCTCACATTTTGCACACAAGTCATATTCGACATTACGAACCTGCTTCAACTTTCGAAATCGGATTCCGACTCAGATATCAAAGAGTCCACTTCCGGCCAAACTTTTCAAAAACCTTCAAATTTCTATCTTTAGCCAAATGACTCCAAAAATCCACAGACCTCTGAATTCACTTCTAATCACGTTCCCAACACCAGAATCACCATACGAAGTTACTCCAAGACTCGTA
Organism: Nicotiana noctiflora; assembly: GCA_032618575.1. Taxonomy (NCBI): domain Eukaryota; kingdom Viridiplantae; phylum Streptophyta; class Magnoliopsida; order Solanales; family Solanaceae; genus Nicotiana; species Nicotiana noctiflora. The sequence goes on along the minus strand of JASVEL010008385.1, from coordinate 39,477 downwards.
ATCCTCAACGGACATTGATAACATTGATATGCAATTCAACCCAAACTTGTGCAATTTTCTTCCAAAATGCTAACTTCCACAATAGGCACCAAAATACTACCGAGTCATCCAAAACCCAATCCGGGCATATGCCCTAGTCCAAAATCGTCATACAAATCTGCTAGAACCTTCGAAACTAATTTAGAGGTCGTGTGCTCAAGATCCAATCCCAGTTAATTCTATCAACTTAAAGCTTTCGAAATGAGAATTTTTTTTTCAAATCAACTCCGAACTTCCCAAAATTCAATTCCGACCATGCGTACAAGTCATAATATCTGAAATAAAGCTGCTCATGACCTCAAACTTTTGAACGGTGCGCTAGAGCTCAAAATGACCGGTCAGTTCGTTACATTCTCTCCCACTTAAAAAAATATTCTTCCTCGAATGTGCTAAGAACTGCTAGAGTGGTCTAAAATCACTATTTAACACACCGAGCACCTTCCCGTGCTACCACAACTCTGTTGGGCGCCCTAGCTCGGTTAATCTGAAGATTTCCTTTTTCACTTAAGCAAATAAGCCTTAGAGCCCAATTCCATCATCCGGAATTCTCTGCCAGGCCTTCTCCAACATATGCTCACCGTATCAATAACTATTGCACATGAAGGAACCTAACACAATGATGAAAATAATGATCAAGGTCAAAATGATCATCATGGTGTAGATGTTATGGATGTTCTAGTTGATGAAGTTGTGGTTGATCGGCAATCAATTCCTTCACAGGTAACTACTTCGAATACTCCTGAAACCTCTCTTAGAAGATCTACAAGGGAGAAGCAAAAATCCATGTGATATCCTCCTTATGAGTATGTACTTTTGACTGACATGGGAGAATCTGAGAATTATGATGAAGCCATGCAAGATACTCATAAAGATCAGTCGATCGAAGCGATGAAAGATGAGATGAAGTCACTCCATGAGAATGACACGTATGAGTTAGTGAAATTGTCGAAAGGTAAGAGAGCTTTATCTAACAAATGGATATTTAGAATAAAGTAAGATAACCATACATCTGCGCCTAGATACACGGTGAGGTTGGTTGTTAAAGGTTTTTGCCAGAAGAAGGGAGTTGACTTTGATGAAATTTTCTCCCCTATTGTGAAGATGTCTTCTATTCGTATGGTTCTAGGCTTAGACGCAAGTCTAGATTTAGAGGTTGAGTAGATGGATGTCAATACTACTTTTCATTATGGCGATTTCAATGAGGAGATTTATATGGAGTAGCATGTGGACTTCGTAGTTAAGCTTGCAGATAAGCATGCACTTTGTAGAAAATTGGCAGGCATGAAGCGTGTCAATAGTTCATCTACTTGAAGACATATTTGGCCCATCGGTTGGAGGGGGAGTTTGTTGGGCACATACATATGTTGTCCAGCCAAAGGTCCAATGGCCTAATTCTATTCTCTTTTGGTTTTCATTCCTATTTGAAATTAGATTCGATTTATTCCTATTTTGAGTGGGTTTTTGCTTTAAGAGAAAGCACCACTTATGATCTATAAATAGGACAACCTTGGATAATTATTCTATTCTCATTAATAGAAGTCTTGAAAGACTTAAATACATAAGGGTGGTTTTTGAGAGAGCTCTAGTCAAGAGAGAAGAGAGAAGAGAGAAGAGAGAAGAAAAATATTTTTTTGCTGCAGATTTTTATTCCGACCAGCCAACATTCAAATCACGTTTTCGATTCGTTAACCTTTTGATTCGGGCTGAAAGTTTTAAGGAGTGTTCGTAACATCTTGGTCTTGAATTTGAATGGTCAAGATCGAATTTGAAGTCTCGTAGCATCTGATTTCGAGCCTCGAACAACAACTTTGTTTTGTAGATTATACATTTTCTTTAATTGATTAGTTGTTGCTCTTGTTGCTATTGTTACTACGTGTTTGACACTTGTTGTGTAGCCAATTTGAAGAACTTTTGTAACCCTCTTATTATTATAGTGGAGCTTTTTTGGATCTTTGTTATCCTATGACTTTTACCTTCGATTTGAAGGGTTTTTCACGATAAAATTTGATGTTCTTTATTTTTTTTATTTTTGAGTTTGCCTCTTTCTCGATGTAACAAGATCTGACCGTAAAAAACTGTTTAATATTCGATCACAACAGTAATCTATCTACAGTCGCTTAAATAAAGCAAAGAACTTCTTAATACTCATTTTATGTACAGTTGCTCAAACAAAGCAAAGAACTTCTTAATACTCATTTGACTAATGTTATGATTCGGATTCTCATAGGTAAATTGTGAGAAGTTTGATTTTGTATCTCGTATAAATTCATATTAGTTGTATGAGGTTCCTTTTTGTCCTACAAATTTGTGGACCACAATATTATATTCCTGGGTTCACAGAAAATATGAGTCCACAACTTTGTGAGACAAAAAGTAATGTCAGTTATATGAGACACAAAATAAAAATTTTTGTAAATTATTTATATAGTGTAAAAGATGACTTTAAAAAGAGAGAATATCGTTTTTATGGATTAATGAGGCAGCAACGACTATACCGACATCTCCCTCATTGATGAATGGATAAGCAGATCTGACATTATTAAAAAAAAAATTGATAAGGAAAGATTTTGCTGACTCACCAAATAATAACTGGATAGAGTGACTGAATAAAAGAAGAAAAAGATGTAAGGGCTAGTGTGATTGGATAAGCATTCCCTACAAAATTTATGCTCCTAACATGGCATCCGACTCCGCAATGTCTTTACTCCAACTCTTTTCTTTTCTTTTTTTCTCCCTATAAATAGAAACAAAATTTTGTTTTGTTTTAGATCAATGTGGTATTTAATGTCCAAAATTAGAGTAATTGATTAAGTATTAAATATAAATTACTATTAATTAAAAAATACGAATAAGCCTTTTACGTTAAAATAAACTCAATTTTATTGTTCGGTACAGGTAAGTATTTTTCCGACACCCTCATAGTCCATAAAACCTTTTTTATAAGGTATAATTTCTATAAATTAAGTAGATTTAAGCTAGATATATTAATAGCGTAATAAAAAATTTATAGTATCAAAGTATAAAAAATTATTACATTATTGCAAATAATGTTACTTGCCATAATAGGTTACTAACTACTACTACGAAGTACTATTTTAGGTTGCCAATGCTACTGTATAAAGCTACTGCAACTATATTTGAGTTAATTTAATTGTATAAAAAATAATAATTGTTACATCATAATTGCATAAAAACTAAAACTCAAAATACGTATATTATAGTATTATTTTAAAGATTGGTTCAACGGATTGAGCCGAAATGAGTGCAGTGCAGTTATACTCCTTTGTCCACTTATTACATCCGTCGCAGATCTATATATCACCGCTTTCCATATTTCACATTATTCATTTCAAAATTAAACCTCCTCCTACAAAAGTCGTATCATCTCTACAATGATTTCCGCCTCTTTCCGCCAATCACCACCGCCAACGGCAGCCAATACGTTTTCCTCCGGCGACAATTCTTTTCTATCACCGTCTTGCGTCAGATTCCGGCAATACGGTTCCTTCTCCGTCGCCGCCGCGACCTGCGGTTCTGTGGCCAGGTGCGTGCCAGCTGTTTCTGCTTCTCCGGCTTCGTTTTACGAAATTCTCGGAATTCCGATGGGAGCCACGAGCGAGGAGATCAAGGCTGCGTATCGGAGATTGGCAAGAGTTTCCCATCCTGATGTTGCTGCAGTTCATCAGAAGGACACGTCAGCGGACGAGTTCATGAAGATTCATGCTGCTTACTGCACTCTATCGGATCCTGAAAAGCGCGCGGAGTATGATCGGCGCCTTTGGAACCAAAGACGCCGGAGCGTCGGTTTGTATTCCGGCTATACTTGCCGGAACTGGGAGACCGATCAGTGCTGGTAACAGTTCCGAATGCATCATACGGGAAATGAAAATGGCTTGATTTTTACATTTGTTAGAACTATTAGGACCTTTTTACTACGTTGTAATTATTTATATCAGATATTTGTATAGCATGAGTGGACTCGACAATTGACATTTGATTTAATGCTCATAATTACATAGCCATCTAATGATAATTATATTTTTTTGGCGAAATACATAAATGGCTCATTCAAGTTGTCCTCAACGGTACCTCATTTTCAGTTGGGCACCTTAAATTATTTTTCAGTATATCACTTAAATACTTCAGAGTGACATGGCAAAGTGTGTGTTCTACACTCGCCTGACAGCAAGTGAAGGCTTTTAAAATTATAGTTTTTTCTTTTCTTTTTTAATTTAACTTGTGGAGCCCACTTTTTCTCACTCTTTCTTTTCCAAAATTTTCTTCTGAACCTTAATTTTCCACAATTATCAAATATATCAAAGCAAAGACAACCCCCAGTAATGTCGTTGTCACCTCCACTCCCGGACCAAAACCAGCGTTCAATGTAAATCAACCCCTTTTGTTCTCACAACAATCGACCTAAACTTCCACCGCCTTAATTTACACAAAGATTCATAGGAACACTAAGATTATAGCTCGTAAAATTGACTCCACCGAACAAGTACTACTGTTGACATTTTCAATTTCTTCTTTTTTCTATTTTTTCTTCCTCTTCTTCTTCTAGCCATGTTTTTACAGATTGGTATTTCTTTTTTAATCCAAATGTAAAATTTTTGCTTCCACAACTGCTTCTCAAAAGAAAAACGATTTGCTATTGTGTGACTGTGTGTGTGTTTTAGAATGTGTTCAGCTCACTTGTTTGTTTGAAGAAGAAAAAATGGTCTCTCGGCAAAACACCTGATATTGGGAGGAGGAGGTGTGAAAATTAGATTAGAAAGGTGTGAAGATTAGGTGGGTTTCATTTTATTTTAGGAAAAGAAAAAGAAAAAACTTGGGTTTTTGCCGGAAAATCTATTCCGACAAGCTCCATTAATTCCGGCGAGCTCCATTTTGCCTTTTGGGATTGACTGAAGAGAATGAGTGAAAATAACTTTTGCAGTAAATAGCTTCTATTGTTTTTGCACATTCACTTAAAGATGAAGAAGAAGAGGGGCGGCTGGGAGGCTAGGGTTATTTATTATTATTGCTTTTTTTTTCTTTTTTTTTAATAATATGTGGCAAATTTTTAATTAAAATTACACGTGGCATTTTCTTATTTGTTCGTTTCACATGAACCTGAGAGTGTATTTCACGCGAGTGGGTTGATGGAGTCGGATGTTTAATTGACCTATTATATTTAAGGCTTGAGGTGTCCAACTGAAAATGAGGTCAGTTGAGGTGTCTGGCTGACCGTTGAGGACAACTTAAAGGGGCCGTTTATGTATTTCGCCTATTTTTTTGGTAATTGGTTCAAGTTAATTAGCCTACTTGGACAAACTGTGAAAATCAATTTATTTTAAGAATTACTTTTCAAAAAAATATTTTGGAGAAAATAGTTTGTGTTTGGCCAATTAATTTAAAAAGTACTTTGAACAATAATTTTTATTTTACCAAGTTTTTTAAAAAGTACTTTTAAATATCAAATCATAAATAAGGACATAAAGATATTTGTGTAATAGTTAATATTATATAAGTAGATAAATAACTACAAATATGTTATAAATATATTATATTATGGATGTTCATACTCCGTTATAAATAAGCTTCCTGAAGAAGCTTATCCATATGGAACTCCGCCGTAAATATGTTTATCTATTTAGTACTCTATTGGAAATAAGCTTTCTCAAGAAGCTTATCTTTTCGGTACCCGATTACGGATAAATATTACCCCCGGTAGAAGATTATCCATACTGGGTATAATAAACGTATCCTTTCATAATCCGGTTATGGATAAATATTACTCTTGGTAGAAGATTATCCATACCGTGTATAATAAGCTTATCCTTTCAGTATCCGTTTATAAATAAACATTACCCCCGGTAGAAGATTATTCATAAGCTTCCTGAAGAAGCTTATCTTTTTGGTACCCGGTTACGGATAATCATTACCCCTAGTAGAAGATTATCCATACTGGGTAGAATGAACTTATCCATTCGGTACTCCGTTATAGATAAACATTACTCTCAGTAGAAGATTATCCATATCTGGTGTTGTAGCAGCTTACACAATATATGGTATTGTAGCAGCTTACACAACAGCTTGCAATAGCAGCTTACACATCAGCTTCCCTCCTTTTATAAATAGAAGGGTTTTCAATTTATTATGTACATCAGTTTGAATTCGAATAATATATTAGTTTCTCTCTATACATGTCTTTACATTACAGTATCTATTTTATAACAATAATGGGATTATAATCTGCCATCTCGAGCAAATATTTTGGAAGTATCTGAGGTAAGAACTTTCTTTTCTTAAATAATGTCAAATCTTTCTAAACTTGAATTTGTAACCCTGGATATATCGAGCAAAAGTTATATGTCTTGGGTGCTTGATGCTGAAATTCATCTTGATGCGATGGGTCTGGCAGACACCGTCAGTGATGAAAATCAGGCATCAAACCAAGACCGTGCCAAAGCAATAATATTCCTACGCTATCACCTTGATGAAGGCCTGAAAATGGAATATCTTACTGTTAAAGATCCAGTCATACTGTGGAATAATTTGAAAGATAGATATGACCACCTGAAGATGGTCGTTCTTCCACAGGCACGATATGATTGGACTCATCTAAGGCTACACGATTTTAAATCTATCAGTGAGTATAATTGTACTATGTTCGGAATTATTTCCCAATTAAAACTATGTGGTGATAACATTACTGATTATGATATGTTGGAGAAAACTTTCACCACTTTTCATGCCTCGAATATGCTCCTGCAGCAGCAATATCGAGAGATAGGATTTAAAAGATATTCTGAACTTATCTCACATCTTCTTATAAACGAGCAACATAATGGGCTATTAATGAAAAACCATGAAAGTCGGCCTACTGGTTCTTGTCCATTCCTAGAAGTGAATGAGACTAACTTCCACCAAGCTAGACGTGGAAGAGGTCATGGCCCCGGTCGTGGTCATGGTCGTGGTCGGGGAAGAAACTCTAATCATGGTAATAATAATGCGCCAAAGAACCCTCCTCGCCACCAGCAGTGGAAAAAGAAGGAACAAAAGCATGAAGCGGTGCAAGCACCAAATGCAGAAAGTGCATGTTGTAGATGTGGAGGAAAAGGGTACTGGTCACGTACCTGTCGTACGCCAAAGCACCTGGTTGAGCTTTATCAAGCCTCCTTGAAAAAGACAAAGAAAAATATTGAAGCAAATTTTATCTCTGAAGATAATTTTGACTTCAGGCATTTAGATGTAGCTGCTTACTTTGCACTCCCATAAGGAGAAACAAGTCATGTAATCGGTAGTGAATTTGTAGAAATATAAATATAGTGATTTTTGTTATTTGTAGTAAGTAGTATGGTTATGTAATTGTACATAAATAAAAGTTATGATTTGATAATTATGTTTACTATAATATATCTTATTCATTTTGAAGAATATGGATATTATTATTAGATCAACTTAAACTCTAGCAGAGTTTGCAAGAAATATACAACTACCAGAAGTGGTTGTTTTCGTATATCTCATTGTAATTATATTGCCAACCACCAGAAGTGGTATATGCATATGATCACTAGAAGTGACAATTAGACTTTCTATGGTTACAATTGAAGATAAGAGACATAAATATTCTCTATATTAAATGCACGCCTCGATTTTCTCCTGAAGTAGTAAATATTTTAAAAGAGGTTGTGGCATCACAATTTGTTGTGATTAATGCGCATTCAGATAATCATGTTCGATTTTTCTGAAGGATGAGAACTTTTGATAATAATAATAATCCATTCCCTGAAGTGAATGTGGCAATATTAATAAATCTGGTAATATGAACGTGCTTTTGATGTAAATATAATTACCTCCAGAAGAGGTAATATAATTGAGAGAATATATACTCAATATTTCGTATTTTAAATTTGCTCCTGAAGAAGTAATACAATTGGAATTGCCTCCTAAAATAGTAAAATATTATGAAGAGGAGTTTTCTTGTGCTTAAACAATTATTTATTTGATTGTGATTTTCTCTTATGATACCGGAAGTATCTGAGCAATATTTGAGAGTACAAAATGTATCAACAACTCCTGAAGAGCAAACTGTTTGCCTAGAAGACACGTGACACACTTAGTGTCCGATAAATATTAGATTGTGGATAATAATTGAAGGCTCTCGAAGAGATTATTTATAAATATGTCATTCATATTATATGATAGTGGTCAAAACATAGGTTCTAGTAAACCTGAAGTTTACTAAAATAAATGGCTATCATATTGAGACTATAAATGATTGGAAGATTGATAATCTTCATTTTCCACAACCATAGGGGTAAAATAATATGTATATGAGAAGTTACCCGCCTTATTCATCGATTTGTACTTCATCATGTATCACGATAAACCAGAAGTTTACTAGTACAAAAGTAGACATAGTAAACCAAAAGTTTACTAATGCAAAAGTTTATGTCATAGTAAACCAGAAGTTTACTAAGAGATAGCACATGCCATGATAAACTTGAAGTTTTCATTTGCCATTTTTAAATGATCTATTTGAGAATTTAGATAAGCATATACTGAAGAACTAGAAGATTCTTCAAGAATTCTCATGTGTTGCTTGTTCTCATAATAAATTGATTATACTAGCTAGAGTTGGGACTAAGACCCATGATTCTGAAATATATAAAAGGTGAATGTGGGCCCATTCACCTATCATGTGAACCACTTATAGATGCATATATAAGATGGTTACATGTATGTTTATTGTCAACCTGCATTTTGGCATTTGAAATTGCTTTTCTCACTTAAGAGCATAATTTTCAGATTATGAAATCAAGACAGACACATGTCATAACCCTATCAGGGTATGTGTCACGACCCGGATTTCCCACCATCGAGGTCATGATGGCGCCTACTAAATGGAAGCTAGGCAAGCCAAATATTAATTACATCTCCATTAATTACCAATTTCTTATTTAAAACATATACATTACGGCGGAATAATCAAAATTAGCGGAAGACTTAGTCAAATATGATAAAGAAAACCCAACCATGATACACTACCCAAGACTAGTGTCACAATACTCACGAACTTCTAAGAATAATACACATAATTGTCTGAAAGAAAATTCTGTTTATCTCGATTATATGAGATAATAGAATGAAAAACATAGATAGAAGAGACAACGGGTCCTGTGGACGCCTGCAAGGCTACCTCGTAGTCTCAGTAGTCGAAAAATCCACAAGTCGCTACTGTTGTTGCTGCTGTCCGTAACACTGTATACGCGCAAAAGAGCGCGAGTGTAGTATCGACACAACCGACCCCGTGTGCTTGGTAAGTGCACGGCCTATCCCGGCGAACTAGTGACAAGGCTAAGGCCAGTCACCCACCTAAACCTGTACAGTTGCAATATATATATATATATATATATATATATAATACATTATAAGGAAATACTCTGCTCTGAAATAACCGTCAATAACTCACGATATCCGGAATAATCTAATCAACATAATAAATCTTACTTTCATGTCTCAATTCCTCTCTCATTTCATATCTCGTGGTAGGCGTACCACCCGCTCCCAACTATCACGGTAATTATATCTTGTGGTAGGCGTACCACCCGCTCCCAAATATATCAATAATCATATCTTGTGGTAGGCGTACCACCCGCTCTCAAATATATCAATAATTATATCTTGTGGTAGGCGTACCACCCGCTCCCAAATATATCAATAGGCTACCGGCAACTATGGCCAATGCCAAGATTTAAGTCACTTTGTGGTCGGCGTACCACACGATCCCAATTCATAAATATATATAAGTGGTCGGCGCGCCACACGATCCCAATTCATAAAATATATATATTACGGCATTTAGCCAATAATCTCTATATCAACAATATTTATAATTACCGGTTTTAAACCAATAATTTATAATAATTTCAACAATTTACCTTCATTACCGGTATAACACCAATAACTCTTATTCAACAATTTATTCATAACTAAATTCATATTCCTACAAACTAGGATAGAACAAACAACTTACCTCGAAAGTTCACGAACGATTCAATCCGTAGCAATGCCTTTTCCTTTCGAATTTGACTCCAATCCAACCGTATCTATACACGATTGATTTCATATCATCAATTCTACTTAACAAACTAGTTCATATTGCTAAATATGATTTTTACAACATTATGCCCGGAATAGTAAAAATCGACCCCGGGCCCACATAATCGAAACTCAAGTTTCGAACCAAAATAAGTTCACCCAATCCTCCATGAGTTCAAATATACAATTTGTTCTTAAGCTCGACTCCAAAACGAGTTCTAGATCGCAAATTCTTTGAAAACCCTTATTATACTCAATTCTCAATTTTTCTACCCATTTACACCTAATTAGGCTTAGGAATTCAAATAATATTGATGGAAAATGAAGAAAACGAGTTAAGAATCACTTACCCAAGAAGTTTGATGAAGAATCGCTCAAAAATCGTCCAAGGAGGTGTGGAGAAGAGAGTTGAACAGAAATGGGATTTTTATCCCGTTTCTGTTCTGTTTTGGAATTAAATTCACTGGGCAACGAATTTGTTCTACGCGATCGCGTGAATTGGGTCGCGATCGCGGAAGGCAAATATTCAACACTACGCGATCGCGTGGACAATGTTGCGATCGCGTAGAAGAATTTCGCTGGGTGGCTCATTTGTACTACGCGATCGCGTGAAAAGGGTCGCGATCGCGTTGAAGGAAAACGGAAAGCTACGCGATCGCGTGCGGAAGGCTGCGATCGCGTTGAAGAAGGACAGAAAGCTTCGCGATCGCGTGCAGACAGGTGCGATCGCGTTGAGTAATGTGACAAGGCAGTGCGATCGCGTGTACAAGGCCGCGATCGCGTAGAGTAAAATGTCTGTGTAAAAATTGCAGAAATTCTGCCAGTTTTCTAAGTCCAAAAACACCCCGAACCACCTCCGAAACACTCACGAGCCCTCGGGGCTCCAAACCAAATATGTACACTAACTCAAAAACATCATACGAACTTGCTCGCGCGATCAAATCGCTAAAATAACATCAAAATCAATGAATTGAGCCTTAAAACTCAAGAATTCTTTAAAATTCCATAATTTCCAAACTTTCCAATTTAAGGCCGAAACACGTCAAACGACGTCCGTTTTCAACCAAACTTTACAGGAAGCGCTTAACCAATATATATGACCTGTACCGGGCGTCGGAACCAAAATACGAGCCCGATACCGGTACTTTTTAATCAAAATTCAGTTTCATTTTCCTTAAACATTTTCAGAAAACAATTTAACAGAAAAATTCTTTTACTGGGGTTCTAGACCTCGGATTTCAATTCCGGACATATGCCCAAGTTCCATATTTTTCTACGGATTTTCTGAGACAGTCAAATCACGGATCCGGGTCCGTTTACCAAAAATGTTGACCAAAGTCAACCATATCAATATTAATATCAAAATTCTTCAACTTTTTCACATATTTCACATATTTCAACATAAAAATTTTCCAGCTTTGTGCCGGATTGTGCACGCAAATCGAGGCAACTATAATTGAGGTTTTCAAGACCTCAAAAGCTCGGAATGATTAATAAAACAAGTGATGACCCTTTGGGTCGTCACAATCTCCACCTACTAAAACAACCGTTCGTCCTCGAACGGACAAAAGAAAGAAGTACCGAGTCGGGAAACAAATGTGGGTAGCGGCTCCGCATATCGGACTCGGACTCCCGGGTCGATGCCTCGGGAGGCCTGACCTCTCCGCTGAACACGCACGAGAAGGATAACTCTTCGACCTCAAGCTGTCGTTACACTGCCGGTCTAGAATGGCTACCGGCTCCTCCATCGTAAGATAGATCATTGTCCAATTGGACGATGCTGAAGTCTAACACATGTGTGGGATCGCCGTGGTATCTCAGAAGCATAGATACATGAAAAACTGGATGCACGGCTGATAAGCTAGGCGGCAAAGCTAATCCGTAAGCCACCCCTCCCACTCTGTCTAGAATCTCAAATGGACCAATATACCTAGGGGCTGAGCTTGCCCTTCTTCCCGAACCTCATCACGCCCTTCATAGGCGACACTCGGAGCAATACTCGTTCACCAACCATGAAATCTACATCTCGAACCTTACGATCCGCATAAGTCTTCTGCCTGGACTGAGCTGAACGCAATCTCTCTGAATAGTCTTGACCTTATCCAAGGCCTCCTGAACTAAGTCTGTACCTAACAACCGAGCCTCTCGCGGTTCAAACCATCCAACTGGTGATCGACATCGCCTACCATACAACGCCTCATACGGAGCCATCTGGATGCTAGATTGGTAACTGTTATTGTAGGCGAACTCTGCTAATGGCAGAAACTGGTCCCACGAGCCTCCGAAATCAATAACACGGGCTCGAAGCATGTCCTCTAGAATCTGAATAGTCCTCTCGGACTGGCCATCCGTCTGAGGATGAAATGCTGTACTCAACTGAACCTAAGTGCCTAACTCCTGCTGGACCGCTCTCCAGAAACGCGAGGTAAACTGCGTACCCCGATCAGAGATAATAGATACTGGCACTCCATGGAGACGAACAATCTCTCTAATGTACACCCCCGCTAACCTCTCCGACGAGTAGGAGACAGATATTGGAATAAAGTGTGCTGACTTGGTCAGCCTATCAACAATGACCCAAATAGCATCAAATTTCCTCCGAGTCAAAGGAAGTCCAATAACGAAATCCATAGTGATCCGCTCCCATTTCCACTCGGGAATTTCAATCCTCTGGAATACACCACCAGGTCTCTGGTGCTCATATTTCACCTGCTGACAATTTAGACACCGAGCGACATACGCAACGATATCTTTCTTCATTCCGCGCCACCAATAGTGCTGACGTAAGTCCTGGTACATCTTCGCGGCGCCTGGGTGAATAGAATACCGCGAACTGTGGGCCTCTGCTAAGATTAACTCTCGAATCCCTTCGACATTGGGCACACAAACTCGACCCTGCAATTTCAATATCCCATCATCATCTAGATTTACTTGTGTGGCACCTCCCCGCTGTACTGTATCTCTCAACTCACGCAAATGAGGATCATCAAATTGCCTCTCACGGATACGCTCTAATAAAGAAGAACGAGCGACCGTGCAGGCTAACACCCTGCTAGGCTCAGAAAGGTCTAATCTCACGAACCGGTTAGCTAAGGCCTGGACATCTATAGCTAATGGTCTATGACTGACCGGAATATATGCAAGACTACCCATGCTGGCAGACTTTCTACTCAATGCATCGGCCACCACATTGGCCTTACCTGGGTGATATAAAATAGTAACATCATAGTCTTTTAGCAACTCTAGCCACCTTCTCCGTCTCATATTCAACTCTTTCTGCTTAAACAAATACTGAAGACTCTTATGATCGGTGTATACTTCACATGCTACACCATACAAATAATGCCTCCGGATCTTCAATGCGTGAATAATCGCCGCCAATTCTAGATCATGCACTGGATAGTTCTTCTCATGAATCTTCAATTGCCTCGAAGCATAGGCAATAACCTTGCCATCCTGCATTAACACTGCACCAAGCCCAATACGGGAAGCATCACAATAAACAGTATAAGGTCCCGTACCTGTGGGTAAAACCAATACCGGTGTTGTGGTCAAGGTTGTCTTGAGCTTTTGAAAGCTCGCCTCACATTCATCGGACCATTCAAATTGAACACCCTTCTGGGTCAATCTGGTCGGTGGGGTTGCAATAGACGAAAATCCTTCTACGAATCGGCGATAATAGCCCGCTAACCCCAAGAAACTCCGAATATATGTGGCTGATGTCGGTCTAGGCCAGCTCTTGACTGCCTCAATTTTCTTCGGATCAACCTGAATACCTGCTGCCGTCACAATATGACCCAGGAATGCAACTGAACTTAGCCAAAATTCACACTTTGAAAATTTTGCATATAGCTGGCTATCTCTCAGAGTCTGTAAGGCCACTCTGAGATGTTGCGCATGCTCCTCCTGACTGCGGGAATATATTAATATGTCATCGATGAAGACTATTACAAACAAGTCTAAATAAGGCCGGAACACCCGATTCATTAATTCCATAAAAGCTGCTGGAGCATTTGTCAACCCAAAAGACATGACCAGAAATTCATAATGTCCATACCGAGTGCGGAACGCTGTCTTAGGGACATCGGATGCCCTAATCTTCAGCTGATGATAGCCAGATCTCAAATCTATCTTTGAAAATACCTTGGCACCCTGAAGCTGGTCAAATAAATCATCAATTCGCGGAAGTGGATATTTATTTTTGATCATCACCTTGTTCAACTGTCGATAGTCAATGCACATTCTCATCGAACCATCTTTCTTCTTTACAAATAATACTGGTGTACCCCATAGGGAACACTGGGTCTAATGAAACCCTTTTCAAGTAAATCATGCAACGGCTCCTTCAATTCTTTTAACTCTGGCGGAGCCATACGATATGGGGGAATAGAGATGGGCTGAGTGCCTGGAGCCAAGTCAATGCAAAAATCAATGTCCCTGTCGGGCGGCATACATGGCAAGTCCGAAGGAAATACTTCGCGAACCATAGGCACAGAGTCAATAGACAATAGAAGGAACCTCAGCACTAGAATCACGGACATAGGCCAAATAAGCCAAGCATCCCTTTCCAACCATACGCTGAGCTTTAACATAAGAAATAACATTACGGCTAGTATGACATGAAATTCCTTTCCACTCTATACGAGGCGAATTCGGCAGGGCTAAAGTCACAGTCTTGGCATGGCAATCTAAAATAGCATGATACGGAGATAGCCAGTCCATGCCTAGTATAATATCGAAGTCCACCATATTTAGGAGTAATAAATCAGCACGGGTCTCGAGACCCTCGATTACTATAATACATGACCGATGAACTCGATCAACCACAATAGAGTCGCCTACTGGTGTAGACACATGAACAGGAACACCTAGTGGATTACTAGGCTGAACCAAGTACGGTGCAAAATAGGAAGACACGTACGAATATGTAGATCCAGGGTCAA
Source organism: Nicotiana noctiflora (assembly GCA_032618575.1). NCBI lineage: Eukaryota > Viridiplantae > Streptophyta > Magnoliopsida > Solanales > Solanaceae > Nicotiana > Nicotiana noctiflora. Next base: position 24,406 of record JASVEL010008385.1, on the reverse strand, counting down.
ATAATGTTGATGCCTCTCTATCACAAACCAAAATAATACTGGTAATAACAGCAACAGAGGACTCGGGCTCTAGTCTGGCAGGAAATGCATAACATTAAGACTGGGCCCCACCACCCTGAGCAGTATCTCTAGGACGATCAGCTGCTGGCTGGTCTCTACCTCTATCGGTCTGAGCTCCGCCTCTATGACCTCTACCTCCACCTCTATGTCCTCTACCTCCGCCTCTAGCTGGCTGGGCAGGCTGTGAGGGAACTGGGGCCTGAATCATGGCACGAGAACCCTGCTGGTGAGATCTGTCAGAAGCTCGAGGGCAATACCTTGCAATGTGCCTAAGATCACCGCACGTAAAACAAGCCCTCGACTGCTGAAAATGGCGAAGTGGTGGTGCACTGATAGGCTGCTGATCAGAGTAGCGTGGCTGAGAATTACGATCACCTGAAGCATCATGAGAAACCTGAAGAGCTGACCGATAAGGCCTAGGAGGATGGCCTCTATCATAAAAATCTCTATCTCCAGACGAGGTACCACTGAATCTACCCGAATTACGAGATCTCTTATCTGATCCATGTCTCGCTCCCTGTGACAGAGCCATCTCGATCCGGCGGGCTGCATTAGCCGCCTCCTGAAAAGTGATTTCAGTTCCTGCCCCCATAGCCATCTGTAGCCGAATTGGCTGATTCAAGCCATCAATAAACCTCCTCGCTCTCTCCCGATCTGTGGGAAGTATGATAATAGCATGACGAGCCAGGTCCACGAACCTAGTCTCGTACTGTATGACAGACATAGAACCCTGATGAAGACGCTCAAATTGTCTGCGCATAACCTCCCGCTGAGTTGCTGGAAGGAACTTCTCCAAGAATAATTCTGCAAACTGCTCCCAAGTCAAAGATGACGATCCCGCTGGCCTGGTTAGACAATAATCTCTCCACCAAGTCTTGGCGGAACCGGATAACCGAAAAGTAGCAAAATCCACACCATTAGTCTCCACAATACCCATAGTACGGAGAACTTCGTGGCAGCTGTATAGGAAATCCTGTGGATCCTCTGAAGGAGTGCCACTGAATGTGGTAGTGAACAGCTTGGTAAACTTGTCCAATCTCCACAACGCGTCAGCAGACATGGCTGCACCATCATTAGACGGAGTCGTAATAATAGGTCGAGCTGCCTCAACTGGCTGAATCACAGGATCTTGCGACTGGGGAATTACTGGCTCCGGAGTGCGCGTAGCAGAAGTCTGATTACCTCCTCCAGCCTGAGAAGTAGCTGGTGCTACCGGTAATAAACCTGCTCTGGTGATGTGATCCATAAAACCTGCTATACGGACCAAAGCATCCTGAAGATCCGGTGAAAATAAAGCTCCTCATGGGACTTGAGCTGGGCCTACTGGAGCTGCTGGGGTTGGAACTTCCTCCTCGATATGAACCTGAGGTTCTACCAGTCGTGCTGCTGCTCGGGGCTGAGCTCTGCCCCTACCTTGTCCTCTAGGACGGCCTCGACCTCGGCCTCTACCCCTAGCAGGAGCTGCCGCTGCTGGGACCTCGGGCTGCTGGTCGGTAGATGAGGATGCACGTGTCCTTACCATCTGCGGAAGAACAGAGTAGAAGTTCAATTAACATTTCAAAGATCAAGTCGCACGGCTGGAAAGAATAAAGGGAATATTTTCCTAACTCCGTAGCCTCTGGAGGATAAATACAGACGTCTCCGTACCGATCCTTCAGATTCTACTAAGGTTGTTCGTGAGTTGTGAGACCTGTGCAACCTAGTGCTCTGATACCAACTTGTCACGACCCGGATTTCCCACCATCGAGGTCATGATGGCGCCTACTAAATGGAAGCTAGGCAAGCCAAATATTAATTACATCTCCATTAATTACCAATTTCTTATTTAAAACATATACATTACAGAGCGGAATAATCAAAATTAGCGGAAGACTTAGTCAAATATGATAAAGAAAACCCAACCATGATACACTACCCAAGACTGGTGTCACAATACTCACGAACTTCTAAGAATAATACACATAATTGTATGAAAGAAAATTACAAGTTGTTTATCTCGATTACATGAGATAACAGAATGAAAAACATAGATAGAAGAGACAACGGGTCCTGCGGACGCCTGCAAGGCTACCTCGTAGTCTCAGTAGTCGAAAAATCCACAAGTCGCTACTGTCGTTGCTGCTGTCAGTAACCTGTATCTGCGCAAAATGAGCACAGAGTGTAGTATCAGCACAACCGACCCCATGTGCTGGTAAGTGCCTGGCCTATCCCAGCGAACTAGTGACAAGGCTAAGGCCAGTCACCCACCTAAACCTGTACGGTTGCAATATAGATATATATATATATATATACAATACATTTATAAAGAAATACTCTGCTCTGAAATAATATCCAGAATAATCTAATCAACATAATAAATCTTACTTCCATATCTCAATTCCTCTCTCATTTCATATCTCGTGGTAGGCGTACCACCCGCTCCCAATTATCACGGTAATTATATCTTGTGGTAGGCGTACCACCCGCTCCCAAATATCATAGTAATTATATCTTGTGGTAGGCATACCACCCGCTCCCAAATATATCAATAATTATATCTTGTGGTAGGCGTACCACCCGCTCCCAAATATATCAATAATTATATCTTGTGGTAGGCGTACCACCCGGCTCCCAAATATATCAATAGGCTACCGGCAACTATGGCCAATGCCAAGATTTAAGTCACTTTGTGGTCGGCGTACCACACGATCCCAATTCATAAATATATATAAGTGGTCGGCGCGCCACACGATCCCGATTCATAAAATATATATATTACCGGCATTTAGCCAATAATCTCTATATCAACAATATTTATAATTACCGGTTTTAAACCAATAATTTATAATAATTTCAACAATTTACCTTCATTACCGGTATAACACCAATAACTCTTATTCAACAATCTATTCATAACTAAATTCATATTCCTACAAACTAGGATAGAACAAACACTTACCTCGAAAGTTCACGAACGATTCAATCCGTAGCAATGCCTTTTCCTTTCGAATTTGACTCCAATCCAACCGTATCTATACACGATTGATTTCATATCATCAATTCTACTTAACAAACTAGTTCATATTGCTAAATATGATTTTTACAACATTATGCCCGGAATAGTAAAAATCGACCCCGGGCCCACATAATCGAAACTCAAGTTTCGAACCAAAATAAGTTCACCCAATCCTCCATGAGTTCAAATATACAATTTGTTCTTAAGCTCGACTCCAAAACGAGTTCTAGATCGCAAATTCTTTGAAAACCCTTATTATACTCAATTCTCAATTTTTCTACCCATTTACACCTAATTAGGCTTAGGAATTCAAATAATATTGATGGAAAATGAAGAAAACGAGTTAAGAATCACTTACCCAAGAAGTTTGATGAAGAATCGCTCAAAAATCGTCCAAAAGGCTGTGGAGAAGAGAGTTGAACAGAAATGGGATTTTTATCCCGTTTCTGTTCTGTTTTGGGATTAAATTCACTGGGCAGCGAATTTGTTCTACGCGATCGCGTGAATTGGGTCGCGATCGCGGAAGGCAAATATTCAACACTACGCGATCGCGTGGACAATGCTGCGATCGCGTAGAAGAATTTCGCTGGGTGGCTCATTTGTACTACGCGATCGCGTGAAAAGGGTCGCGATCGCGTTGAAGGAAAACGGAAAGCTACGCGATCGCGTGCGGACGGCTGCGATCGCGTTGAAGAAGGACAGAAAGCTTCGCGATCGCGTGCAGACAGCTGCGATCGCGTTGAGTAATGTGACAAGGCAGTGCGATCGCGTGTACAAGGCCGCGATCGCGTAGAGTAAAATGTATGTGTAAAAATTGCAGAAAATCTGCCAGTTTTCTAAGTCCAAAAACACCCCGAACCACCTCCGAAACACTCCCGAGCCCTCGGGACTCCAAACCAAATATGTACACTAACTCAAAAACATCATACGAACTTGCTCGCGCGATCAAATCGCTAAAATAACATCAAAATCAATGAATTGAGCCTTAAAACTCAAGAATTCTTTAAAATTCCATAATTTCCAAACTTTCCAATTTAAGGCCGAAACACGTCAAACGACGTCCGTTTTCAACCAAACTTTACAGGAAGCGCTTAACCAATATATATGACCTGTACCGGGCGTCGGAACCAAAATACGAGCCCGATACCGGTACTTTTTAATCAAAATTCAGTTTCATTTTCCTTAAACATTTTCAGAAAACAATTTAACAGAAAAATTCTTTTACTGGGGTTCTAGACCTCGGATTTCAATTCCGGGCATACGCCTAAGTTCCATATTTTTCTACGGATTTTCTGAGACCGTCAAATCACGGATCCGGGTCCGTTTACCAAAAATGTTGACCAAAGTCAACCATATCAATATTAATATCAAAATTCTTCAACTTTTTCACATATTTCACATATTTCAACATAAAAATTTTCCAGCTTTGTGCCCGGACTGTGCACGCAAATCGAGGCAACTATAATTGAGGTTTTCAAGACAGCATAATTTTCAGATTATGAAATCAAGACAGTTCATCTTGATAATGCTAGTTTATATACAAGCTAGTTTGGCAATGAATACCTCCTATTAATGGCTAAACTATTGTTTATGAGAACAAAGCTTCATGTGTTGGTCTAAGATTTTCTAAATTGCATATAGCAACACTTATATGCATCAGATCAACAATATATGATAAGTTCTCCCCTTATAATTGGTTTAGGATCAGAAATCAAATATTTTACTATCTTTTGATGTATGGTATATGATTAATTTCTCTACCACAATGCACAAAGATATTTTTCCAAAGAAGATTGGGGATATATGTTAGTTTTTCTAACATCTGGAGAATGGAATAAATAGCTGAAAAATATGGTATATGAATGGAATTATCATGATCCTCACTTAGAAGATAATTCAAGTCAAATGCCCGAAGCATTTGCTCACCATTTTTGGATTCAAGTCAAATATGCTAATCATTTTTGAAGAAGGGCCTAGATATGAAGAAGTACACCTAATAGCTCTTTAAGCCGAGCGCAACACCAGAATTGATTTCAAAATGGTTCAAGATGCTGAACATACCAAAGTACGATGGGACTTCAAATCCTCTGGAGCACATCATAACTTATACAATGGCAATAAAAGAAAATGACTTGGCCCAACATGAGATTGAGTCGGTTCTATTGAAGAAATTGGGAGAAACCCTCACGAAAATGTCCTTGACATGGTATTCACTCTTATACGAGCACTCAATAGATTATTTTGAAATACGCACAAATTCTTTTATTAAGGACCATGCTGGGGCAGGGAAGGTTCAAGCTCGAAAGGCGAACATATTCTGAATTGCATAAAGAGAGTCTGAATTATTGTGGGAGTTCGTGATCATATTCCAGAAAGAAATGATGTAATTATCGGTCTTGTTAGACGAATGGGCAATGGATACATTCACTAAGGGTTTGAACCGAGGAGCTCCAACGTCTCCCGAAAGTTGAAGGAAATCCTACTAAAATCCTAAGCAACCCCATGGGTAGATGTCCATAACCTAAATGAATCGAAGATAAGGATAGATGATGATCATCTCGGGTTCTCGACATCAACCAGAGGAGGGGGTGGATACATGCACCAGGATAAGGTCAAGGATGATTTTGGTGCAGACCGACGATCTTACCAAGGCCAATTTTTGCTTTACAGGATATCCGAGAATTATGGCAGTAAAGGGTTCCAGTCCTCGGATAGGTTGGCTCCCGAAAGAAGAACTACCACGGCAAAAAAAATAGATCATTGCAATACAAAGAGATATCAGGGACCTGGGATTCCACTTTCCCAAGTTGTCAGATTATAATTTCAATATCAGTGTCATGGAGGGCGATGAAGTCTATCAAAGAGGCATGCTTCTCGAGGCCAATCACATCCGATCCCAACCAGAGGGATCCTAACTTATGGTATGAGTATCATGGGACTCATGGTCACATAACTGAGGACTACCAGCATATGCGCGAGGAGGTCACAACGGTATTGAAGAACAACTATATCTGGAAGTTCTTGAGTGACCGAGCTAAGAACAATTACGGTCGCAACCGGGACAACACAGAACTCTCGAAGATGGGGAAAGACCATCCTTATTTGACTATCAGAGCAAATGGAATCAACGGTGTAACGTCTCGGCAGCCAAGATGACAAAAGTATCGGTGAACCACAGTAAGAGACTTTAAGAAGTCACTGAAGAAGACATCACCTTCACAGAAGGCACCGATAGACTTCTTCTTCTACATAGCGACGCCTTAGTAATTTATCCTATGGCTCTAGATTTCAAGATTAAACGTTTATAGGGTGACGCAGGAAGCTTAGCCAACTTAATTTAATAAAACGTGCTGGAACAATAAAAATTAACCGGGAGTACTATCCCGGCAGCTCCTCGCCGGGTTCAACTTGGCGAGTCTCACATCCCAAGGGGAGATCTTGCTGCCCACGAATGCCTAAGGGGTTACAAAGACTGCCTTATTTTAAGTTGTGGATGGTGACATATGATACAACATCATTCTATATATACCATAGTTACATGAAATGAAGGTCATACCATGAACATATCACCAAGAAGGAATCAAACAAATAAGAGGAGATCAACTAGAAGCAGGAGAAATGAACGTAATATCAATTTCGAGCAGTAAAGGGAAAGAACCCAGCAAATAACAGTTACATGAACCGATGCTTGCTCCTGAGACGAGTGAAGATGATAAAGGCGAGGAGTTGTCAAAAACCCATCAGCTACAGAGATATGTTCAGGTACCGAAAGAGATAGACGCGACCAAATCATGGCAAAAGAACTTGAATAAGTGGCATTGTTTGAATAATTCATGGAGAGAACATTTCATCTAGGAATATGACTCAATCCCAAACTCGGGTGATGATTTATTAATTTCCTTAAATCTAACATTGATTGTTTTGCATGATCGCACTCAGATATGACATGTATCCTGCTAGAGGTGGTCATGCACAAGCTAAGCTTCGACCCGAATTTCCTTCCGATAAGGAAAAAGAAACGATTGATAGTTGAGTTTAGAGACAGGTTTGTTAAGGAAGAGGTAACTCGACTACTTGACATCGGTTCAATCCGAGAGGTAAAGTATATCGAATGGTTAGATAATGTAGGTATAGTTCCGAAAATGAATGACAAATTTCGAATGTGTGCACATTAACTTGAACAAGGCTTGCCCTAAAGACTCATTTCCACAACCAAACATCGATCAAATGATTGATGCAATGGCCGGTCACGAGTTAATGTGTTTCCTCAATGCCTATTCCGGGTAAAGCCAAATTAAAATGAACTAGGAGGATCAATAAAAGACTTTATTCATAACAAACTTCGACACATATTATTATAATGTGATGCCTTTCGGGCTAAAAATGTTGGATCCACTTATTAGAGGCTTGTGAACAAAGTGTTCGAGAAACAAATAGGTAAAATAATGGAAGTGTATATGGATGATATGTTGGTCAAATCTTTGAATATAGGTGATCATTTAAATCACCTCCAATAAACCTTTTATATCTTGAGGAAACACAACATGACACTCAACCCGAAAAAATGCGCCTTCAGGGTTTGCTCTCGTAGGTTCTTACGTTTATTGGTTTCACAAAGGGGGATCAACGTAAATCCCAATAAGATCAAATCCATCAAGGACATCCCAGATCAGCTAACAAGTGTGAAAGAAGCCCAAAGGCTAATCGGAAGATTGACCGCTGTAAGTAGGTTCATTTCTCAATCCTTGAAAAAATGTCAGCATTTCTTCTGTCTTATGAAAAAGAACAACAATTTTGAAATAGACTCCAAAATGTCAATAGGCTTTAAAAGTCCTGAAATCTTATCTATCAAGCCCTCCACTATTATCGCAATCAGGGGAAGGTGAACAATTACTATTATATTTAGCAATCTCAAAGGTAGCGATAAATGTTGTTTTAGTCCTGGAGGATGAAAGTACATAATTTCCTGACTAGTAAGTTAGCAAAATTTTGTCGAGAGCGGACACTCATTATACACACCTCAAAAAATTTCCCTTGCTCTCGTAGTTGCCTCTTGAAAGCTTAGGCATTATTTTTAATGACACCCGATAGTCGTTATGATGACCCCTTTGCAGCATGTTCTTCAAGAGCCTGAACTGTCAGGCCGACTGTTTAAATGAGTGGTCGCAATCAGTGAGTTAAATATTAAATATAAACCCAGGACTATGATCAAATCGTAAGTTTTGGCCGACTTTGTGGCAGAATTACAGTCAGAGGTTATTACCCATGGTTGCTAAAAAAGTGGTGATGGTGTCGGAAACGATATCAGGAGTTTGAACCTTGTTCGTGAATGGTGCTTCTAATGTGAAAGGGTTCGGGCTCAAGTTAGTCCTAATCACACCTCCAGAGGAGACCCTGAGATATGCCATAACAATGTTCCTTTAAATAATAATGAACCCGAGTATGAGGCTTTGATTGAAGGAATTGAACTAGATTAGGGAGTTGGCTACGAGGTTATAGAGATCGAATTGATTCCCAGTTGGTAGTAAACCAAGTATATGGGATTTTCAACACAAAGGAGGAATGCACAAAACAATGTGATTAAAGTTTAAACTTTGGTTGCACGGTTCAGTGAGTGGGTTATCACATACATCCCTAGAGAAGAAAGCATAAAACCCGATGCATTGTCCAATTTGGGGTCGTCCATGGAGATGAAATGATGTGACTCCAGTATTGTCGTTCAACTTATGTATTCAGTACTGGATATGGATGGCTATTGTGAAGTAAATACAACCAACCTTGTCTGGGGCTGAAGGAATGAGTTCATCGATTAACTTTGACATGGCAAGTTGCCTGAAGACTCGATGGAGTCCACAGTACTACGCTCCAAAGTGACTCGTTACAACCTCTTGGGGGGGAAATTGTATAAAAGATTTTTTAACGACTAGTTGGACCGATGTTTGGGAGCCTCGAGGGTGGACTACGTAATGAGAGGGTCCATGAAGGAATTTGTGGGAACCACTCTAGTGCAGATTCGTTAGAGCTAAAATTGGTTTTGGCAAGATAGTACAGGTCCCTGAAGGAACAAGACACAAAGGAATTCGTTCAGAGATGTGACAAGTGTCAGCGCTATGCACAATTGGTGTACCAACTAGTTGAACACTTGCATTCAATACCATCCCCATAGCCACTCATGAAATAGGAGATGAATAAGTCTGGCCGCTGCTGCTAGGTCCTAAAAATGTAAGATTCCTCTTAATTTTAACTGATTACTTCACTAAATGGATTGGAGTAGCACTTTACTAGAAGATAAGTGAGCGTGAAGTGGATGACTTCATATAGGAAAACATAACTTGTCGATTCAGAATACCAAAAGAGATTTCTTGTGATAACGAGCCACAATTCACAGGCTCTAAAGTCACAAAATTTCTTGAAAATCTAAAGATCAAAAGGACTATGTCCTCACCATACCATCCGAGCAGTAATGAGCAGGCAAAATCGACTAATAAGGTGATCATTCAAAGCCTCAAAAAGAGGACAAATGCGATTAAAGACACCTGAAGAGTTACCGAGCATGTTATAGGCGTACAAGACAATGGAAAAATCAAGCACAAGAGAGACACCCTTCTCTCTCGTATACTGTGTAGAAACTTTAATATCGGTGGAAGTAGAAGAACCAACCTTATGGTTCTTCCGAATAGACGAAGAAGCAAATATTGAGGCATTGCTAGTAAAGCTGGATTACTTGATGAATGTAGTAAGAATGGTAGCTCATAAGTAGATGAAGGAAAGATACTATAATTGGAGGTCCAATCTCTGTTACTTTAAAGTAGGAGACTTAGTGAGGAAAATGACTCGGAACATTAGAGAAATCAATACCAGAAATCTAGGTCTGGCGTCGGAAGGCCCCTGCCGGGTTTCAACTGTCACCAGTAAAGGATCATACAAAATGGAGAACCAAGATGAAGTCAAATTGCAAGGATCATACAACTGGAACGTGACCACCTCAAAAGGTACTATTGCTGATCGATCCTACCTATACTGAATATGCACTTTTTTTCCTTCGACCAATTTTTGTCCCAATAGGTTTTTTCTAGCAATGCTTTTAATGAGTCAGCAAAACATATTACGAAGGAAACGTCATCAGCAAAGTTAAGACCTTTAATGGCAAGGCTTTGAAATAGTAAGCTACTACAGGATGGTTAGATAATCTTTGGCTCGACGGCAAAGTTCCAAATGGGAAACAAAGCTAGCAATCGAACCAAAGATTATTCAACCGTTAGCAAGTGTTTTTCCTCAAAGGATCAAGACTTACAATGTTCCAATTTATATTTTTCATTCGAACACTATGGGTAATAGTATGAGAATACGGCAACATGATTGCCACGAAAATTGGGACTACACGACTCGGGAACAATAATGTCTCATTGAGACTGGGGACTGCATGAACAAGTTGTACAAATTAGTCACATGTATTAGCAATTTCCTTTTTTTAGCAAACGAATGCTTATGTATTTCTGAAGATAGAAGGAAAAAAATGAAGTCCTTTTATTATTATCTTGTTTCTTGTCCAAATAATGAATTGATTTTATCATTTGAAAGTTAACTAAAAACTTCAAATGCTAGTGCCAGAATGAACATGAAACGTCCTTTTCAAGAGCACCGTAAACATAAAAGAGTCCTCTCTTATAAAAACCTTATAGTAAAGGGTTGGTTCCGAAAGTATTTATGCCGAGAACCCAAAATTACCTAAAGGAAGAAATCACACTCGAAACCTTATCTAATTCGACGCAAGAAAGAATGAACTTTGCACTATACTTAAGCAAAAAAGACTTCTTTATTTATAAAACATGCCAAATGGCATAAGTGCAAAGGTACAAAGAAAAAACAACAAAAGAAAAAGGGAAATATCTTAAATTAATCGCCACTGGAACTCAAGGGAAGAAGGGCATCTACCCCCCCCCCCCAGATAAGTAGGCAGATCTGCCACCACAGGATGTTGGACTTAATAATCATTCTCTTCAAGTTCCTCCTCGATTTTTAGATACTCTGAATCAGCACTCTAAGAGTCAGTTGTATCAGGATTCGTCAGCAGATGTTCTCAAGCAGTTAACTCTAGCGCTCGGGCCTTGGAGATTTCACCATCAATATCAATGATGCCCACTTTGGTTTCCTTTAAGGTTTTCCTCCACATATTATACATAGAGTATGTCTTTTCAAAGATGAGAAAATCCCCTTGGTGTTGGAGCTTTGCCTTAAGTTTGTCAACCTCGGCCAAAAGGCAAGATCATGGATTGTAGATAAGTAAGCCCAGTTTTTGCTCCATGATCTTCTTATCCCTTTCTTCCATTTGGGCCCGCTTTTCCTCGGCAACAGCAGCCTCTTCGAATTTGGAGTTCAAGGTTGCCTCCGAATTATTCACTCGTTCAATAGAGACATACTCGCACTCGACAGCAGCAAGCATAGCATCTTGGACCTCATCCCATTTAGCCTTAGCTTCTTGAAACTATACCTTTAAAAAATATTTTATTTTTTCAACTAATGCACCAGTAGTCCATTAAAGTCGTCTTCGTTTTTTTCCAGTTTTTAAAAAAAATTACTTTTTTCATTTTTTTAAAGCACTTTTTTTGTAAAAACAGAAAAAAGGTTTTTAATGAAATATTTTCATTTTTTAAAAACTGAAAAAATATTTTCAAAAAAAAAAATTCTTTTTTAGTTTTTTCAGTTTTAAAAAAAACAAAAATATTTTATTTAGAAGAAAAATGAAAAACGAAAATTAAAAAAATGCTTAAAAAACTGAAAAAATATATTTTTAAAAAACGAAATATTTTGTTTAAAATATTTTTTTACGTTTTAAAAAGCAAAAATATTTTATTAAAAACCTATTTTTTTTCTATTTTTACAAAAACAAATCTAGTTTTTACAAAAAAAATGCTTAAAAAACTTTTAAAGATGATTTTTTTTTTGTAAAAACTGAATTATTTTTTGTAAAAATTGGAAAAAAAATAAGAAGATTTTACTAAATTAGTGAACTATTGATGCATTAGTTTAAATTAAAAACGAAAATATTTTGTAATATAATTTGTTTTAAATTTTACAAAAAGAATAATAATAATAATTTTTAATTTAGCATTGACCTAACAATCAAAATGTATAAATGAACAAAAAAATCGAATGGAGAGATATTTTTAGCCCAATAGATGGATGAAGGGTATTTTTAATCATATTCCAATAGTTTAGATCGTTTTGCCATTTTTATTTTAAATGTCTGACTTTTGTGTAAGGATCCCAAATATAATAATAATTTTTAATTTAGTATTGACCTAACAGTTAAAGGGCATAAATGAACGAAAAAATTAAGTAGAAAGATATTATTAATCTAATAGGTGGATGAAATGTATTTTTAATCGTATTCCAATAGTTTTGATCGTTTTGCCGTTTTTATTTGACTTTTGTGCAAGGATCTCAAATGTTAAAAACTAAAATGTTTACTGCTGTTCGGAGCCCGAGTAGTCTAGCTCACATAAATAACAGCATGGGTTAACAAATGGGCACGTGATGAGTAATGGGCCTCTTTCCTAGTCTTGAGGGTGATTGATAGTAAAAATAGCATGATATAGTTAGTTTTCGGACTGATCATTCAAAAATATCACATGTTTATGAAGTCAATGAAAATTAGTCATTATTTTGCTGCAACAGAGACCGGTACACCTGTGTATGAACTCCAACATATTATGCTGGACCGGTATACTTTGCTAACTCTAGTATAATATACTAGAGATTGGAGCACCGGTGCTCCAAACTCCAGTATATAATACTGGACAATTATACTTGCTGGAACTCAGTATATTATGCTAGAGTTCTAGTATACTTATGCTGGAACTCCATCATATTTTGCTGGAGTTCCAGCATGCTTATCCTTGAACTCCAGTATAATATGCTGGAGTTCAAGCATACTTATGCTGGAACTCCAGTATAATATACCGCCATATTTTTTAAATTTTGAACGGTATTTTTCACTCAGATTTATCTTTACATAAAAAGTGGCTAAATTTCGATTACTTTTGAAATTGGGCTAGTTTTTAACGACCAGTTATAAATCTGGCTATTTTTAAATTTCTCCCTGTTTGACAGGAATGGCCTCCTAATGAGATGGTCTTAACCGAATGTCCGGTATTCAAATATAACCCTCGCATCCGCACAAAATTATTGCTCTTCAGCATTTCTCTGCCGGATTTGTATAGTTTATGTTATATTTACTCTACTTATTTGTTAAGTTATTCATCAAAGTCTACCGATTTGGCATGATTTTACTCTTCAAGGATTTCTCTATCGGATTGGAAGAGTTTGTGCTATATTTGCTGTAGCTATTTATTAAGTTGTTATTGAAGTCTACCCAATTGGCATAATTTTTATGTGTTGTTTTAAGTGATCTTCGAATTTGCAACTTCAATTTCGATCAAACTACCGCAAATTTACTCCAAATGATCTCAAATTTGAAATAAATTTAGCTTCCAAATACCAATACAAGCAATTCCTAATCACCAATTCAGTCAAATAACACAAAATCAAACCATTTGGTCTAGACCGGTGACGACCAGATTTTTTCTGGTCGTTAACATGTTATAACGACCGGATTTGAACTTTTAACGACCAGATTTCCCCTCGCTAAAAGCTTATATTCTTGTAGTGTCTTCTTCAACACTTTTTAAGGTCCAACAATGAAATTTTGAGCTTTTATAATTAATTATTAAGTATTTGAATTAAAATTTATGCATAAATTATCAATATTCAAACAATTTTAATTATAATGGGTTATTAACCTTCTACTTTCGACCGCGAAACAAAAATTTCAAACTTTAAATAATAAACAAAGTGGTGTTTAAGTAAAAAATAGGAGCATTTTGCTAAGAGCCTAAGACCATAAAAAATAGAGATATTCCGTCAAGACCTATTCCATTGGGAGACACATCATGCAATTTTTTGTAATCTCGACCCAATGTACGTCATTTCCTTTCTAAATTAATAAGCTAGCTAGCTACTTATTGGAGTGGTTATAGTTTTTCTAACGAATGTTTCTTTTTTGCAATTCATACCACTACGACACGACATTATAAATGTAACATAAAAGAATATAATTTTAGAAACGATTTGTTATTTTAGAAACAAGAAATATAAAATCAATTATTTTTAGATAAAGGAGATAAGTAATTAAGGTTGAGAACATAATCGGTTCTAACAAAGAAAAAGACAGACTTCGGAAAAGAAAAAGAAAAAGAAACGCTGTTTGGCGTTCATAAAGCGACTATGTTCGTGTGAATAAATTTTTCTTCGACATATTGACTCGTAAGCATCGATAGGCGTGTTCGTCAATCGGTACAGTATGATATTTAGATATTTTGATTTGATAATTGATTTCGTAAAATATAAATGCTATATCAATACCATATAACAACAATGACATATCCAATATCATCCTGCAACTATATATACTAATACCATACTTAATTGATTAATAAATTCAATATAGTTCGGTTTTTTTCTTTCTGTTTCGATTTATTCAGCCTGGTAATTTCGTTTTGTTCGTCTCAAATATTAACTAGTGCATAAAGCCATAAACTGCAATATTTCTAAGATATTCACAAATACAAAAATAAAAATATTATAATAATGTTAAAAAAGATGAAAACACAAAATACTAAACCTAGACGTGAGAAAGGTTGAAACATAAGTAGGGAACCAAATTAAAGAAAACGAGGAAAGCAAGTATAGTGAGAAAAAAAGTGATAAATTCAAAGAAAACTATAAAAATAACTGAAACTAAAATTTAAAACTTTAATAATAACAGTTTTTTTAACTGAAATTAATACCAAAATATCGAATACCACATATCAAATATTGTTTACTTCGATACGGTAGTTCGTATTTACCAAATTATGCATGCACTAATTTATTGCTACTATAGTTACAATTCCCTCAATCAGTTGATGTGCAGAAATAAAACATACTTAAGTTCTAAACAGCAAAATTAATTAGGAATTTTAAGCCATAGGTTAATTACTCACCTTATAAAGCAGATGAATTAATTTTTGTTTAGACATGTATAGCTTTCATAAAAAGCACTATCTTAAAGTGCAAGTAAATGCAACATCTAAAACTAACATAAATTTTAATGTCCGTTTCCATTTTCCAGCTAGAGTAACTGATGTTTCAGAACATAAATGAAACTTAAAATTAGCCAAGTTTCATAAATATGTTAAACTTCCAAATTAAATAGGAATTCAATTAGCAACTCTATTAATTAATATTAGTTCATATTTATTGATTATTAAGCAAAATGGACCATCGTACGTTTACGATGTGATAATAGCAGTTAGTATTAATTTGAATAGATATTTAATTGTTGAGTTACTTTTCTCCTTATATATATATATGTAACTCAATGTAATTTTCCAGTATCAGTTTTTTTGGATAGGAATATTGTTTCAAAATTCTGAGGCCAACTTTATACTTTGCTTTACTAAACTGAGGCATTAAGTAAGTTTGATAGTTTCTTTTTCTTCTTTGTGTTTATAGTGTATGCTATTACGCTATTCGTATAATTTAATCTGTTGAACTATAAGTTAATCACTTTCACTTATTATAAATACTAGTCCCCGTTTCAAATTAGATAAAGTACTTTCCTCTTTAGTTTATTTCAAAATAAATGATATATTTTTAAATTTGGAAATAGTTCATTTTTAAACTCTTCAGTTTACGTATTTTACATTTAACGATAAGCTTTTATAACCACACATATATCATGGCCCCACAAAACGTTTAACTCTTAAGTTTTTAAGAACACACGTTTCAAAAGTCTTTTTTTTTTCTTAAACTCCATGTCGAGTCAAACTATCACATCTAAGTTGAAACAGACGAAGTAACTATTTATAGGCAGAGGCGGATATATAAGTATAACTATGGGGCACGTGCACCCATGCTCTATCCGTAAAATTAGATATTTTATGTACATATTTTCTAAAATTGGTATATTATCATCCATGCTCCAAGAAGGTTGAATGATGCAGTTGGTTGACAGACTTAGTTATTTACCAAGAGGAATAGTTATCAAATCTCACTAAATATATTTCTTCCTTTTTTTTGTAGTAGTGCACAAGAAATTCTGGATCCATCTCTAGTGACGACCTGGCAATACTATAGAATAAGATCAAGAATTATCTACAAATCCCTTGCTAATACGTTGCTAAATATCCCATTGCTAAATAGAATTTTTCGATAATCTGTTCTTAGATATAAAGGATTAATAATGAATTTTTTTTTATTTATCGGCGTGACTTGTCCGTCGCTAACTTTAATTCCTTTTTTTTTCCTTTTGGTATTGACTGTAAAAAATAAAATAAAAACATTACACTATTAATGATTATATTTTAAAATTTTCTTTTCTCTCATTTTTATTAGCTTTTATTCTTATTATTGTTAAATTCTTTTTGTATAAAGGACAGAGCCGAATTCGACAAAGGGAGAAGCAAAATATTAGTACCATGCAGCTAAAAGAGATGACACTTGGTTTATTTGGCTTATTAACAACATTATTCTTGGGTATAGAGAGCCAATGTTCTTCTCATTTTGATGCAATAGTAGCAATTGATGGAAGTGGAGATTTCAAATCCATAACTGAAGCATTACAAGCAGCTCCAAATAACAGTGAAACAAGATATAATATCAAGATTAAACAGGGAATCTATAATGAATATGTTTTTGTTAATAAAAATAAAACTAATATTACATTCATTGGCGATGGAGTGGATCTCACCATTATAACAGGCTCTAAAAGCAATGGCACTGGCTTCAAAACTAACGAGACTGCAACTGTAGGTCAGTTGGCTAATGACCTCTCTCTCTCAATGTATTTTTTTTTTTTTTTTTTTTGGTTTTTAACCCGGTGTCCAGTACCCGCATTGGACCCCGACTATATCCAGATTCACACTGTGGGGGCTCCATTTGGGGAAGTGCTCCCTACTAAAGATGTTTCCATACCCAGGACTCGAACACGAAACATCTGGTTAAGGCAAGAGGAGTCCCATGCATCGCATCCTTTGGTGATGTATTTTATTCTTTTGTAGTAGTAGATAACTTGACTTAATTTTGGTGCAGGGTATTAATCCCACTTTTTATTAGTGGTTACGTGCATGTAATTATCTACTCTTATAATGTGATTCTTTAACACTATTAGTACATAGGTAGGAATGAATTTAGGATTTAAACTTGATGGATTTAATTTTTAACGTTCTTAATATTAATGTGTATATATTTAAACTTATGTGTTCAAAATTTAATATTCTTTGGAATTTAGTGATTTCTACAAGTATATATTTATGTTTCGTCGAAAGTATTGAATTTAGTTAAACGTAGAGTATATAAGCTTTATCTACCTATGTGTATAGAAGTTAAAATATTATCAGTATAATTTAACATGTTGTAGTAAGTAAATTACCTTATTTCCTGTATACATTACTAATCTCACCTTATAATGTAATAATTCTTATACACTAAACATCCAGAAAATATATAGTAGCAAAGATCTTAGCAACCCTAATACAACAACAACAACAACAAAAATAACAATCCAATATAATTACACAAGTAGGGTTTGGGGAGGGTACTGTGTACGCAGACTTTACACTTACTGGGGTAGAGAAGTTGTCTCTGATAGATCCTCAGCGTTCCTCCCTCCAAGAACTCCCCACCTTGTTCTTGGGATGACTCGAACTCACAACCTCTTTGTTGGAAGCGGAGGGTGTTCACCCTAATACTGCATGCATTAATGTTGTTTTCGAATTATTATGAAGATCATATAAATAATCTTCTTTTTTATTTTTAATTTGTTACCTTTCTCAAAAAATAATACATATAATCTTTTTTTTTTGTGTGTGTGAAAAAGATGTACATGGCTACGGATTCATTGCACAAGATATCACATTTCAAAACACTGCTGGACCATCTATGCATCAAGCAGTTGCAGTTAGTATTGAAGCTGACCATGTTGCATTCTATAGATGCAAGTTCGATGGTTATCAAGATACACTTTACACAAGAAAAGGTGTCCAATTTTTTAAAAATTGTGATGTCTATGGTACTGTTGACTTCATATTTGGTAATGCAAAAGTCATTCTACAAGATTGCAATATCTATGCAAGAAAACCTGAAGATATTCAACATGAAGTTACAATTACTGCCCAAGGAAGAAAACACAAAAATCAAACTACTGCAATTGTCCTTCAAGGTTGCACAATAAACGTCACTCAAGATTTGCGCGAATATGAACCAAAGGTACGTAATATTGAATTGTATTACCATCTCATCAAATGTTGTCCTAACACCTACATAATTATTTAATAATATTATGTCTCAACAGGTACGTGTCTTCCTTGGAAGATCGTGGAAAAATTATTCTCGAACAATCGTTATGTCAAGTTATCTAGATGAGTTCATAGATCCTGAAGGTTGGACTCTATGGAATGGAAAACCCTCAGATATATATTTTGCTGAGTACAATAATAGAGGATCAGGAGCTGACACAAGTCGAAGAGTAAACTGGGAAAGAAATATTTCTGATGCTGAAGCATCTAATTTTACAGTTCGAAACTTTCTTCATGGAGATGAATGGATACCCTCAGAAATCCCATACACACTTGATCTGGTTTAAATTTATAGAGCATTTACTACTCTTTCCATTTAGAAAATAAATAAGTAATTAGTTTCTTTACCTACAAAAGAAGAAAGATAGAATGGCAGGGTTCGTAGGTGACTTGAATGCGCACTTTCTACTTGTGTAACTTTATTTTATATTGTTCCACATGAAAATAAAATGCAGAAAATTAATTCCAGAATACCGATTTGCCACTTGAATTAGTGCAAAAAATCTTGCTTCAATTTCATAGAAAATTTGCTCAACGACAAGTGTTGGTAAAGCACTGGATATTTACGAATTTTTGAAGTTTTTTCCATAGTTACGTTAACACCTAAAATACTAAAAATTATGCAGAAAAAACTTTTAAAAGAAAAAAAAGACGACCACTCTGCTGGGGATCGAACCCAGAATCTCTGGTTTCGTAGACCAGCGCCTTATCCATTGGGCCACAGAGTCAACTTGTTGAATTCGATCGTATTAGTGATATGATTAATTCTGTTATATTTACGCTGGATTAGTTTTCATACACTGATCATAAAAGAGAACTTTAGAACCCGTTTGGACATAAGAACTTTTTTATTTTTTTCGAAATTAGTGTTTGGTCATGATTTTTAATTTTTATTTTAAGATGAATCTTGGAATTTTTCAAAAATTTGAAAAACTCCAAATAACTATTTTTCAAAATTTTCACTCAGGTCACTCATAAAATATCAAAAATAATCCAATATTATATTCATGTCCAAGTATAACTCTAATTTCAAATACCATTATCATTTAACGCCCACTTAAAATTATTAAATTGTAACTCTAATTTGTCTTTTTTGCTTATTAAAAAAACTGCCTATTCTAACTAATTATTAGTGTGTTTCAAGAATAGAAAAGATACATGCCATAGTATAATTTAAAACTATATTGGTAATAAAATTCCTTTACACAATTATTTTTATAACAAGTTTCTTCGCTTAAAGTATATACCTTCGCAAATGACTTTAATCTGGCCTATCACATGAGATGTTGGTGTGGCCCAATCTTTCTCTCCAATAAAATGGATGTGAAAATAATTTTTTTTTGTTGTTGATAATAAATTTCAAGATAAACCTTAACTTTTGACAGTCATTTAAAAATAAATTTAAGAGAAGGAGTGAATGACCCTAATAATGATCATATTTATTTGTCTTTTATAAAAAATTCAAACCTTTTGAAAAAGACATTGAGCAACTTAATTTAAACTAAATACCCTTTTTCTCATGTTTAAAATGTCTCAATTAACTAATATTTCACCAATTTGAGCAGTAAGGTTGCATCTTAAAAATTAATAAATGCCCGTGACAGTATGAACGTTAAAAAGTTCTTGAAACTTGTAAATGGATGAAGCTCCAATATTACTATATTTTTGTGACACGCTTTCCTTTTTAAGTTGTTTCGGAAGAAAATGTTACCTTTTTATATTTAATAATAATTTGTGTTTAAACTTTTTATTTTATTCTTTATGATGATTTATGCCCACAAAAATATTTATAGCATATTTTATAGCATAAGTTTCAAAAGAAGAAATCTTAAACTCTATATCCAATCAAAACTTGAAACAAATGAAGTAACTGATACAATAATATTATGAACACCCATATTTAAAATCTTATTAGATCCATATTTTTGTTCTTTTAAGATTTTTGCACATTCCGGAAAAATACTTAATTGTCCTAATCGTGATAAGGTGAGTTCCAACCGAGAGGTTGTGAGTTCGAGTCTTCCTAAGAACAAGGTGGGAAGTTCTTGGAGGGAAGGATGTCGGGGGTCTATTTGGAAACAGCCTCTCTACCCTTGGGTAGGGGTAAGGTCTGCGTACACACTACCCTCCCCAGACCCCACCAAGTGGGATTATACTAAGTTGTTGTTGATGTTGTTGTAATCGTGATAATATTTGTGTAAAAAAATTAAGATTTATAGTCGTTGAGCCAGGCTGGTTAACCAGTTCAACCATATTTCTCGTTGACCGGGTTTGATCGATCCGATTAACTGGATTTTTTTTCAAACGGACCACCCCTAACCCAACCCAACCGGCCCTCTAACTAATAGTTCGGGCCGAGTTACAACCGGTCCGTGCTGATCCGAAAACAAGTCAACCCGGCCCGTTAAACAGGCTTAGACTAGAATGACACAGGTTCCTCTCTTGTCTTGTAGCGTGGGGCCATGGGTGAGAGGTAGTTAGGATGACAACAACTCGGATGATAAATTATTAAACAAAATAGTATAAATTTTAAGACCAAGAAAACTCAAAGTGATAGTTGTATCAAATAGAATCAGTATTAACGAATTAGAACAACACAAGCCAATATTATTTAATTTAATAAACCAATTGACTCTCAAAGTCAGTCACCAAAAACCAACTCTTCCATTGTTAAACCTCTACTATATGCTATACTCACAAAACCCAAGTCAAAGTCTTCTTTGTTTCTCTCCTTACAATTTTGATCTCTTTGTCACAACTTTTTTAGGCACTGAATTTGGATCATTTCTTGGCATCGAGCTACGTGAGGCCAAGAGGATTTAATTCAATACATACAAATTGTTGAATTCCATTAGAATAAGAAAAGATTTCAGTTTAGTGACAAAGTGTTGATGGCGGATATAGTGAAGCAAATCCTGGCAAAGCCAATCCAATTGGCAGATCAAGTGATTCAGGCAGCTGATGTGGCTACTTCATTCAAGCAAGAATGTGCTGAGCTCAAGTCCAAAACAGAGAGGCTAGTCGTGCTGCTTCGTCAAGCAGCACGAGCCAGCAACGATCTCTACCAACGCCCCACGAGGCGTATTATTGACGACACTGAACAAGCCCTGGAAATGGCTATATCCATCGTTACCAAATGTTGCGGCCAGGGACTAATGCAACGCATATTTACCATCAACCGGTCTGCATCTTTTCGCAACCTGTCTTCACAGCTAGAGAATTCCATAGGTAATGTTTCGTGGCTCCTACGTGTTTCCGCCACAGAAAGCGGAGATGAGTACTTGGGCCTTCCTCCTATTGCCGCTAATGAACCTATATTGTGTTTTATTTGGGAACATATAGCGATTTTATATACTGGTTCGGTCAATGATCGATCTGAAGCTGCTGCATCATTGATTTCACTAGCTAAGGACAATCATCGGAATGGAAAATTGATTGTTGAAGAAGGTGGAGTTGGACCATTGTTGAAATTGTTGAAAGAAGGAAAATTGGAAGGTCAGGAGAATGCTGCAAAAGCAATTGGATTATTAGGACGTGACACTGAAAGCGTCGAACACATGGTTCATCTTGGTGTATGCTCAGTGTTTGTGAAAATTCTCAAAGAAGGTTCAATGAAAGTTCAAGCTGTAGTGGCTTGGGCAGTTTCTGAACTTTCTGCAAATTACCCAAAATGTCAGGATCTCTTTCATCAGCATAATATAATTAGATTACTTGTTAGCCATCTTGCTTTTGAGACAGTCCAGGAGCATAGCAAGTATGCCATTGCTAGCAAAGCCACGTCGATTCATGCTGTCGTTTTTGCTAGTAATAATGTGACTAGTGTGCACAAGGTGAATGATAATAGTGATGATGTAAACCATCACCATCAGCATAGTGTTTCTATTACAGGGGTAAGTAGTAAAGGGCGAGAACTCGAGGAGTCTGCTACTAAGGATTATATGAAGGCAATGGCTGCAAGAGCTCTATGGAAACTTGCCAAAGGAAATTCATCTATTTGCCGTAGTATTACTGAATCAAGAGCAATGCTTTGCTTTGCAGTATTGTTAGAGAAAGGGACTGAAGATATTCAGTACAATTCAGCTATGGCAGTAAAGGAAATCACAGCTGTGGCGGAGCAAGATTCTGATTTGAGAAAGTCAGCATTTAAGCCTAATTCGCTCGCTTGCAAAGCTCTTGTTGATCACCTGGTGAGAATCATCGAAAAAGAAGATTTAAATCTGCTTATTCCGTGCATTAGAGCTGTTGGGAATTTGGCTAGGACTTTTCGAGCTACAGAGACGAGGATGATTAGCCCATTAGTAAAGCTGCTCGATGAACGACAAGCAGAGATTTCAAACGAAGCAGCCATTGCACTCGCAAAATTTGCGTGCAATGAGAACTACCTCCACATGGATCATTGCAAAGCGATCATAAGCATGGGAGGGGCAAAACATTTGATACAACTTGTTTTCCTTGGTGAAAAAATAGTTCAGAGTTCTGCATTACTTCTGTTATGTTACATTGCATTGCACGTTCCTGATAGCGATGAGCTAGCTCAATCCGAGGTGCTTTCAGTGCTAGAATGGGCGTCGAAGCAGGCATACTTGAACCAAGATGAAAAGGTGGAGACATTGTTGCATGAATCCAAAAGCAGGCTTGAACTCTATCAATCCAGAGGATCAAGGGGATTCCATTGATTGCATCTGTGACTTGATGTGCATAATTTGCATGTTGTTAGATGAGATATTCTGTTTCTTGTTCCTATGGTCGTGAAGTGTATATAATGTCAATCTTTTTTCTCTGTTGTAAGTTTTTGTTTCACAAGCTGCATTATTGTATGACCTTAAACTATATAATAAGAGTAGTTCAACTTTTTCTTTTCCAGTGAACTTGTAGAATGCCTTACTAACTATATGCAGTAACTGTGTAATTGATTTTAATACGACCTATGCGATTTAACATGTTATAGCATATTCTTTATCTAATTTTTAAATAACTTGTTCCACTTGTTATGGCCAAAGAACTTCTTGTGAGCGCTATGGTGTTAAAATACAAAATCAGAAAATTATTAGAAAAATAAGAGAAACTGGAAAAACATTAGAGTTTAAGAAATATTCCGAGTCCACAATTTGCTTGTGCGTCCTTAAGGAATTTTAATTGTCAAGGTAATGGATTAAATTCTCCTAAGATAAAACAGAATAAACTTTCCTGCAACCGTGGCAATACAAACTGCAGGATACCAACGAACTTAAAGAACGGAGCAAAATCACACTTACGAATTCGAGATAGAGACTGCGAATTAGAATGCAGTATATTCAGAAAGAAGAAAGTTTGCATGTTCAGAAATTTTGCCGCCCACCACGGTCACGCTAGGACCGTGGTCAAAGTGGCTCTCTGAATCTTCAGCAGTGATCTGGCATTTAATTAACTATAAAATAATTAATTAAATAAATTTTGTCCAAAAAATAATCTTATTGATCGATCATTTGACAAATCAGAATCCAAAGCCAAAGCGAAAGCCGAGCCGAGCGAGCGACGATGGCACAATGGTTCATTCACTTCAACTCCTTTTAAGAGCTTTAAGAAGTGATTATATATATAAGCACACAAATGTAGTTGTCCCTCGCCAATGAGGTACAAAGTGCAAGACAAAAAGCTCACTTTTTCAAATTTTCATTTTTTCCTCCATTTTATTTCACTCTATTTCTAATTCATATTTTTATACTTTAAAGCCCAAATGGCTTAAATGTCCAACAATCCCCCACATGAATGGGAATGGTTGTATCAAGAAAGATCATATATAAAAGCTGTGTGATTTGCAAATAAGAATTAATTGTATCATTGCTAAATTTGTCAAATAAATAGTTATTAATCTATTGGTAATACATGAATAAAGAATATTGGCAATATGTTAGCTAAATTACCAACCAATTTGGTTTATTGGTGACTATGTTGATAATTTTCGGTTCTTTTA